>RQTK01000367.1:121506-134374 GCA_003991915.1 Elysia chlorotica | reverse complement strand
GTGTGTGTGGGAGGGGGGTGGCGGCAAGGAGGGTAATGGTTACTAAATACGGATGCAAATTCAAAATAATTAACAGATGAACAGATGAGGGCAGGAGCAGGAACAGGTTTACTAATTAAGAAACGAGAACTAGAGAGTGAGAGAAGACACACAGAGAGAGGAACAGAGAGAGAAGGGGAGAGAGAGATAGAGAGAGAGAGAGAGAAAGGTGGGAGGGAAAGAGCGACAGATCTGAACTGAAAAGAAAAAGAAAAGAAAATGACAACGGTTATTAAAAAGGCGGTCTGTTCAATCCGTTAACCAATGCTATCCCATCCACAGCGCGACTAGTACAGAATGATACAAACGTGCAAATATAAACGTTAACATGTACAAAGAGTGTCTTTTATTACAGTAGTCCCTCACAGTTGAAAGACTCCAACCATCTATATATTATTCGATCAGATAGGAGTTTCTCTAGAAAGTAATAAAAATAGTATCAATGCTTTCAGTCCCAGATTGAGGGAATAAAAATTGAAAAGCATGACAAGACCAGACACAAAATACATAGGGAGTCTATACAATTACAAAGAGATGAAAAAAGTACCTAACGGTGTTTTTATCAAGTTGAGTGATTTAACAGAAAGAAATGTGGGGGGGGCGGGGGGTAGGAAGAGGCGGGACGTGGACAAGATCGCCGATGTCTACAACAGATATGCTGTACAAGAAAGAGGATGAGGGTTTGGTTTCCTAGTTGACTTAGCTCGTGGGTAAACAATGGCTAGACTCAATAGGATTCGGTAAAGCAGAAAGAAAGTCAACCGTAGATCAAAACACACCGAAAAATAACTTTAAAGGGAGTGGTACATGGTACAATCATAAACAAAATCAAGAGCAGCAATCTATGTAAAGCTTGTCTTTACCCCTCAAAAAGGGGGGAAAAAGTAGCGTCTCAGACATAATTACGACCGGTTAGCTTGTTTCATCAGAGAAGAACAAAGATTAGTTACTAAAACCATTTCATAGTCTAGACAGGAGTAATTTTTGCCTTCTAAATATATTAACAGACTTGGCTGGCGTTCGCTGCGTACAGTACCGGCTTTGCGATCCACGATCACCTCCGTAAGCAGTCTGGCTTTCTGATCGCTGATTGGCCCCTTAAATTAAGTCTATAGCTATGGTTGGACGCCAGTGCTGACTTCCTAAACAATCGTCTTCATTGTCGCTACGGGCCCCTTTCTCACAGCCTCTAATGTGTTGACCATGTCTCTCATGCGCTACCTAGTCAAGGGGCTGAACTGAACTTAAGAATATTAGCTAATTACGAAAAAAAAAAAACATGATGCCGTTTACGGATAGTTTTTTTACAAATAAATATAACGAGTTTTCAATTATGATAATCTGTGATATATCAACCGTGTACACCAAAAAGTTTAGAAGAAAAAAATCCCTGGATTAATAATACAATTAAAGATCTCACCAGACAACAATAGGTTTCTTCTTTACAATAATTATAATAATAACTAGGGCTGGAATTTAGGTATTATATACGGTGGTTAGAAGGCTTTAAATGAAAATGAACGAAAATGATAGGGCTTTCGTGTAGATGCAGCGGCACCGAATCGTCTTGCCACTCAAAGAGAGCTTGGTTTATATCACTACTATAAGTATGTAAGCTAGGCTTAAATCTAATTATTTTATGCTTGTTCATAAAATCAAATTTCCCAAAAGGGTATTACTTAATACAATTTGGTATTATACATGTTCATAAGAGTAATTATGTTTTTATTAACGTCATGTTTGTGCATTCTACCCTAGGGATTTTAAGCTCAAGGTCGCAGTAAGCTAAGTTACGTGCAACTCGTCTTAAGACAATTATGCGAATAAGAAGTCTCGATACGAGTTGTAGGCTACCTCTATGTTTTGCTTCTTACGACCCTACAAAATATTCTTCTTTGGACTTCGCATTATTTTTATTCTATAATTATTGTAACACAAGCTGTTAGCTTAACGCGACGTTTCACGTACGAGCCTAAAATAAACCTCACAGTCAAGCATCACCCCATTCCCTTGCTTGATGAGCTAACTTGAACTTTAGTTACAGTTCATGGCCTACGTTCTGTCGCGCTCGTTCACATCACGTTTCTAATTGGCGTGTTCTTTTTATAGCATTCCAATAATCCAATAGAAGAAAAGAAAGAAACACCAAAACTATAAGACGCAATTATTTGAGAGATTTCTAAAATAATGCCTTTGGCATATTGAATGTCTTTTTTCAGTTAATAAAAATAGCAATTAAATGGTAAATTGAGATGTACATTTTTTGTATTCCATTGTTATGACTTATTTTCTGTTTTAAATGGGTTTTGCTGCCGTTGTTTTTTGTTTATTTTTGTTTTGTTTTTCTGTTTGTAAAACGTTTTTTTTTTACCCTATGGTTGGCCAAGATTGAAGCAATCAAAGTTTGATTACCAAAAAGGATGATGAGAATCACGTGGAAAGAAAAGTAATCTAACTAGATAGTGCTTAAAGAGGCAGGAAACAGTTGGGCAATGTTGACAAAAGCAAGAAAAAGACCAGACAGATTCTTAGAACACATTGTGAACAAGACTAGCATGGAAATATCTTGAGGAGGAGTAAGATCAAAGTAAGCGGTGGAATATAAAAATATAAAAATGCAGTTTTAAACACCATAATAGAACAAATCCGAGGCTTTATATAGAAAATTAGTTGAACCTTTAACAAAAATTCCAATATGGTGATTTCTTGACCAAAAACAACGTGTGATAGAACTAAATAAATTTGCACGTTGTTCGTTCCTATTTTTACATAGATAATTAGTGTCACCTTTCATTTTAAAATAATACCCTGTTACCATATTACAACACAAATAATTACCATTAAATCCAAGTCATCAGTGAAATAGATCCTCCAAATGAGTCTTGGTGAATAACAGAGTGATAATGTTTCAAACTTATCAGAGATTAGACACCCGTCCGCCTCATAATCGATAAGATGCAAGGCTAGTACCAGGAGAGCACCCGTTGCTTTTTCCAGCGACGCCTAAGATGCGTTTCAGTCAATATCTGTAGCTGTTGAAGCATCAATTCCATTACTGAAATCCGAGCCGCAGAAGTGAATTACTAGCCATACCATAGCAGCTCATATCATCTCCCGCTTCATCACATCTCATCACTTCTCTCCCTTACCGAAACCACGATCCTACGACATAAATATCAAGCTTTACTTTCATCTCCATTAATCACTCTGATCTCCACGTAGGCAAAAATAAAAAATAGCACTTAGGTGTCACCTACGTAGATTTAATTTTCCCTTGATCCTGTGTTACCTCTGTCTCATCCATTTCAATCAACCTCACTATTTTCACTACCAGGGCATAGGGTGCTTTATAACTCTTCTTCCTCTCTTCCACCTATTTTTCTTTTTTTTTTTTAAATTTGTAACTGAAGCATGCTGCCAATGTAAGTAAAACATTCCAATACACTAAGATGACGTGGTTGAAAAATATATTGAATACAAGACAGTATTGTTTTGTGCGAGGTATTATGCTACTGTTAGTTTTTGTTCAAATCATGTTGATCTTATGGAGTTATTTCTACTTGGATACATGTATGGCATATTGCAAGAACTAAGATACACTTACAAAGCGTTCTATAAATGATAGTACGGTGCACACAATAAAACTGAAAAGCATAATGCAATGAAAAAGGTACCCACACATATAACTAAAACAACGAATAATTGTATGTCTATGTATGTCTGGCTAATTGCGAGGCACCAAACAAAAAAAAAGATAAAGCTATATATAACATAGGTATAGTGCAGCTCTAAAAATACAAAACGATACAAAACACCCAAGTTTTCGGTTTTAAGCCTCCACCTTCAAAAACGATAAAAGTAAAAAAAAAGAAGAATCGAAAAAGCAAAGATACAAACTATGAATGTACGCAATGTAGATAAAAAAAAAGGCTTATCATGATCATAAAAACTGTGGAGCAAGTAATATTGACCTCAGCCCCAGGGGGGAGAAAGACCAGACAGACCAATCACAATTTGTTAGCTTACATGTAAGAACGTCGACCCTACAGTACCGTTCTATGATCAATTTGAGTCTAGATGCAAATAGGGAAAGATGAGGGCGACAATTCAGATCGCAAAATAAAGGATTCCCATCAGCGGTGTCAACAAGGAGGATGTTCGCTATTTCTGAACAAAAGCAGTAAGTGCGCACTGAAAGGATTACTTTAGAGAACGGCGGTAGAATGTTGCCCAAGAGATGAAGGGAAATGAAACATTAAAGAGTGTCTTATGCCTACATTTTAGTTTTTTTTTAAATGCGAATATTTTGTTAAAAACGACATTCCTGACAGCAACTTTAATAGAATAAAAGAATCTTCGCAATGGTATTATTTTCCGCATAAATTAGTCCGACGAAAAAGAATGTTTTGTCTACCTTCAGTGAGTGTAAATGAATAAATATAAATATAGATGGGTGTGGGTGTGCGTACAGCGTCTAAACTTTGTTTTATGCTATAGATGTGAATTTTGGAGTGATGCTGATTTTTAAATCCCGTCTGCTTCTTTGCCCAGTACACAGTAGTTACCAATCGTAAATAAAATAATCTTCGGAAACATGCCTTTTTGTCTCATAGCTAACATTTATTAATTATTTAAAGCACTTCTTTAAAAACGCGTTTAATGCGGCTTGGCTTAATTTAAGCTAACTTAAGTTTTAAAAAAAACATAAAATAGCTTTTCATAGTAGGTCTAATTTTACCGTAGAGTAGGCCTAAAATTTGTCCTGGTGCATACAATTGTGAAAAAGCATTGATTTCAATGAAGATAGAAAAAAACAAAATGCTGTTAAAGTAAATTAGCTACAAAATCTTCTAATCTTGCTAGGTTCTACAAAGAGACAATGAAGATGGAAAAGTGTTTGTACTTGACACAGAAATTAATGGAGGTTTCTTGTGTTGACTGTGTTCTGAAAGAAGTGACTTTGATAAATTATGCATTTACAGCCGCTGAAACCAGGCCAGCTGTTGCTGTCGCGGGAAAGAAGAATGCGTTTGGATTCTCAACTATTTACGCACGGACAACGCGTCTGGTAGGGCTTGGTTTATGCACTAGTTAAGGCTCTACATAACACAATTTGACATATATAAAATATGCATCTTTTTATGATTTCATTTGATTTATTGGCTTGACTTGGTATTTCATACGTATAAATATGTAATATTCTTTAATTGATGAGGATCTTTTTGCATTTTCTAATATTGTTGTCTGCTTTGGGGTAAGGTTTTTTGTTGTTTTGTGTTTTGTTTGCGGGATTTTTTGTTATTGTTTTTTTTTTTCATTGATAAGAAATTTGGCGGATTTGATCTGGATTCGATACACTCAAGTGGATGATCTGAACACTTTCGATTTAGGATAATGAACAATGCACGCAGTTAATATCTGCAAATCTGCACTAAAAAAAAAACAACAACAAAACTGAGACGTTGCTCTTACTGTGTGTTTCCAGACTAAGTTTACATTTACTTAACAGTTTGACAGCTTTTAGTTTTAAGAAGGGAGAAAAGGGTTCACATACCATAATCCGTTCCGTCTTCCGATGGTGCTCTATGCCTTGATTTTTTTTAGAAGAACTCCATGTCAATGCGTATAGAAATAAATGACTAGTCAGTAACACAGGTTCACTTTCACCATGCACGTAATAATGAGCCGCGTCTGCTGTTGGTATACTTTTATAGTTCAGAAAAGGCTAATTTCTCTGCGAGTTTTAAAAAAGAAAGTCTAGACACCAGAATTAGTTGTTTTTTTTTAAGTTATTGCATTCAAATAAATACTGCAAAATCCTTTGATTTACGAACAAGCAGAATGCGTGTGGCAATAACTGTGTCTAATGTGTACACTGAATCTCGCACGTCTAAGCGGAGATACGAACAGATAGCCTATTTATCTTTGTACGACTTTCTCCGTCTTAGCTCTTTACTACTTTACTACTTGAGAACGTATGAGAATAAAACTGTTTCTTACATGCAAGCATTTACATATGGCATGTTGCAGTAACTAGTGACAAAGCCTGCAAAGTCATCGGTTGGAAGCAATATTGTATAACGAATGACAAGAACTTTGTCAACAAGAGTAATTAATTAACTACATGCCAGCAAGTTCCTCGGCGGCTCTGTATTGTTTCCTTTGTTTTTAACACTAACGAGTGACGCATGTTTAAAGTGTGTTACTGTGTAGCAATTAGAGAACCTGTCTCGTATTAAGCCGAGATTAATGTCCTAGCATCCTTGTCAGCGACTCACAACAGGTATAGCGTCCAAACCCAAGCAAAAATGTTTTGTAGTTATGCCTCTCTTGTTTTTTTAGCTCACAGATTGTAGTTTGTAGAAACTGAGGGCAAAGCTGTGTCTTTTTGAGGGCGCTCGCCTTCGAAGCTGTAAGACATAGACTGATCCGGGATGCTAGAGCATCTGTTTCAGGCAGTCGTATTTAAATAGGACCAACACGACCTTGGAACAACCTGATGAATGGTCCTTATGGAGGGTCAGGAGCTGGAGTTTAGTTGGTTTAACGTACAACGTCAGCATTATAATTATAGGCTATGTTGTAGACGCCTGACAATTGTATATGCTGCACACACGAGACAGGGCGGGGACACCATGACTCCTGCCTCAGCCGGGCACATTATAGTGACCCAGCCAGTTACAAGGGACGAAATCGGGCAATTTAATCTGTCGATCGTGGGATACGAACCGCAAAGCTCCCGATCCGAAGACCAAAGTTCTACTACTTAAACCGATGCGCCCCCCTATCAAAGGGAAGTACACATTACGTCTTATTTTGGACCGCACGCTCTACCACTTAGCTGGCTCATTCCCTAACGCTCGCTGATATGTTATGGTAGATAGCTTCATACTATGATTGATCTGAGAGCTTCATGAATAAGTGCAGGTGCTTTAGACAGAGCATGTTTTTGGGCAAAACAATTTATAACATTATGGCTTATGCGCAAGCCATATCATTTTTTATTTACAACAGACTATGACTGTCTTTTTAACTGACGTGTCAGTGTGTGTGAGAGAGAGACAGAGAGAGATAAAGAGAAAGAAAGAGAGAGAGGAGAGAGAGAGAGAGAGAGAGAGAGAGAGAGAGAGAGACAGACAGAGAGACAGAGACAGAGAGAGAGAGAGATTGATGAGAATAGGTTGAAAAATAGAAAAAACATTATCGGTATTACGAAATTGAAAGAATCACACTATAAATGTTTGTTTATTTGTTTGTTTGTTTTCGTTTTTGTTGGGTTTTTTTTTTTGGTTGGTTGGTTGGTTGGTAGGTTGTTTTGTTTGTTGTTGATGTTTTTTTGCTGTCTTTTTTTAGTGCATGTCGAAAATGATGGTGCTGTAGAATACATGCATTTGAAACTCTAGATCAAGATGACTATTTCGTTTTAAAATGTGTGTAAATGACACATTAGATATAGGTCCTATAAAATGCTTGTTTTCCATTAATGTTCGTCCCCAGTCTAGTTTAAAATGTGAGAACGCAACCTCACACACCAAAATCTTATCACAGAATTTTTTTTATTTTTTTTTTGTTAAGGGCACGTGAATTATAATATAGTACGCCAGTCTCTTTTGAAAAGTCCAGGATTATTTTTTGGTGTCAGTTGAAAAATAGATCACTGGCTTAACTTTGGAAAGCTCAGTTGGCATAATCCATCGCCTTAAACATGGATCGAGGACTTAGTTTTAGTCATAAGGGATTAGCGAAAATATAATATGTTAAGTCATATTCATATCTCTTACTCACCTGCATAGACCCAGGTGGTGAGGTAGAAAGGTGCTTTGTAGTCGAAAATAAAATGTGTTTTTGCTTTTACACTCATCTGCATTGTTTGTCCATACTGTTTATAGAAAGGGTCGCAGTCAAAAGATCGGAAAGAGTCTTTTTTGTATAGTTTTACTAAGCAAATTGGATTCGTATTTCTTTTATAATTCATCTGATGTTTCAATAACTTCCATACTAAACAACGCACTTTTTCGTGTCCATATCTCGATATTTTTTGTCTTATACATTTTTTGTAAAGGCTTTTGTGTTTTCAAAATGATACATAAAGCCTAAAATATGATCTTTTGGTTTAGCTGCCAAATGTGCTTACATTGACATTTCGACAAAATAATATTTTTGCGTGGGGTATTACTTTGTTTTCATTGGTTCCCTCTCACTTGCGTTACTTTTAGAACTAGTTTGATGTTACAAGTAACAAGGAATGTGAGGATGCTCGTTTCAGAGGAGTGTAACTATGCACATCAAGCTTCCCGGATAGCTTTTCGAAGTTATAAATCATAAGGTATTATCATAAAAGTATTTTAATATACACGTACATGTACATGTATGGGAAGAAGCAGAAATTCATCAAGTGTTCGGCATTTTGATTTATTATTAGAGTGAAACCTTAAAATTCCCAGCTCCTGGAGTAAGAGCACCTGCCTCGATATGTCAAATTCAAGGCTCTTTCGCACGAATTTATTTCCAAGGTTTTTGGTTGTTGAAGTTAGGCCTCAAGTTTTCAGTTCCTAAGTTTTACCTAACATGGGATTAAGTTGTTGAGAAACATCGTCTGAAATCTCTGTGGTGTGGATTGGCGTTTTTCAATAAGCCAACAAAAAAGTGTCTTAGGCACATTACGGTCCGAGAGGATCCAGGTTCCATATAATATCGTGCGTAGGAACCAAAAAGACATATCAAATTATCGCCTCTTTTCAGGAGACGGAAAAAAACTGTTTTGTTTTTAAATGGATAGGGATATCGGTGTGATTTTTTGCATGCGGATGTTAGAAAATAAGGTGCGTTCGTGCGTTAAGTTCATATGCGTGTAACTGCCATAGTTTTCCTGCACTGTGAAGTACAATATTTTTTTTGAAAAAAGTCTTGAAACCAAACGACAGTCGCACGACTGCCATACATTGAGGACGACAGCTCAAAGTTGGTTACTTGACCCTCAAAGTAACTCCCTACATTCCTAGACCGATGTGCTCTTTCCAATGTCCTCGTTATGACCATGGCCAAACATTTTGTAAACGTACATCAAACTGTCAAGTCCATCTTAGCTGTTTTAACCAGCGGCATATTCGAAAGAATACTCCAAGTGGAAAGAAAAAGATGCAACTTGATCAGCGCTACAAAGACCAAACATTATACTTTAATTGCAAAGGCCAGCGCGGCCGCAATTGTGGAAATCATCCCAAACAGTAGGCGTCAAACATCTGTGGAGGCCACGAACGCTGAACAAAGACTTCCCCCAACAACACTTGCGAAGGGCAGCGACACTGCCAAACCTTAATGAGAGAAAATCCTCAAACATGGTTCTCCGTCTACTAATTCAAAGTGAGCTAAAGCAGCAGAATTGAGAAAAACTGTCAGGTCCAGAACATTATCTGCATTTGGGCTACTTTCAATCGTTTTGAGGTGTTGACAGATATTAGCGAGACATATCTGCCATCGCTGTCTCAACCCTAAGCGGCTCCTGAACAAGAACAGAGTCTTCTCCAATACCCATTTCCCCATCTTCCCCCATTAATATATTTGGTTGGGTCCTCCTTTCCACTCCTTCAACACCCCTGTAATGCGTCCCCTTGATACCTCTCTCCACAACAGCTGAATAAGAGGATCGTGTGTCCCTATCCGCTTCACTTCATATATCGCTGTGGAGCAGTGGGTTGCGGGAACATCTGCGCGGCAGGTCATCCAACACGTAGAAACAAAAACACTGCTCTTGGGGTATTCAAATTAGGTCTAAAATTCCAACAAAAACGCATTTTCTATAACTGTAACAATCCACACTGAGATCTGCCTTTGCCGGTCCGCTAAATGGCAGTCGTCGTTAATTTAGTCAGACATATAAACAAAAAGTGATAATTATATCGCAAAGACTTGGCAGAACAATATAAACACCGAGCTCGATTTAAACTTATAGAGTTCTTCAATGAAAAATGCCAAGCTAGGGTAAATATTGGCCACACTCTGATAACTATCAGCTCCTTGTTAAAAATGAAATACGCCAGAAATGTTACGCCCGTGCCAAGTTTAAGTGTAACAGTATCAACCACTTTTTAACTGAATGTCCAAATTATAAAATTTCAATAAAAGAACATAACATCTGCAATAGTTTCAGCCGGCTATACAACAAAATCTGCCACCCCATATAGTAATTTTGTTTTAACCTGCAGCAAAAAAAAAATTTTTTTTAATGAATGCAGTTTACTCTATATAAAAAAGAATATTCAAAACAGCGAAAGAATAATAAAATAACTAAAACGATAAAAACCCTTTTTTGAAAGGTTGAGATCATCTGTTACTGTCGCGTGGGCGCATGTGTATAACTATCAGGAGTCGTATATTACAGAACCAAAAGTGAGTTCATAGAAAGCTATAACCAGTATTAAGGGTCCAAGTAGTCGTAAATCAAGATATGACTCAGAAATTGACTAGTGTGTGTAGTCAAGTTGAAACCAAAAAGTCGCAAGGTACTTATACTATATAAACAGCGCAGATACTTGAAGTCAAAAAGTCGTATCTAGCTGACTTACAACCTTTTGGAATTCAATTTTCCCAAACGTAAGATACGATCAAAAAGAAAGTTTCATGAATTGCTTGATGTTAAAGATGCAGCTCTGTCGTTTAGACAAGATGTGAGCCCCATTAAGATCTTGAATATATATTTTATTTATATTCAATTTTATTTATTTTTTTATGTCCATGTTTTTAGTTAGTGAACAGCACAAGTTAGAAAAGTGCTTCAAGTGAAAATACCAAGAAAATCTGCCTTTTGCAATAAAAAAGAGCATGCCCTAGACCAATAT
The DNA here is from genome assembly GCA_003991915.1 of Elysia chlorotica. NCBI lineage: Eukaryota > Metazoa > Mollusca > Gastropoda > Plakobranchidae > Elysia > Elysia chlorotica. The sequence continues at coordinate 123,497 of RQTK01000367.1, read as the reverse complement.
CTCATCTGATAAAAAATGTATTGACATTCAAGATAACTTTCTGGACTCCCACAGGAACTGCTGGTCGAAAAGGCGCGTTGGTCTGGCGAGGGGTGATCAAAACCTTGCACGCCTTGCTTGCACCTATGTCTAGTTAATCTAAAACTCTGTGTGGCAAAAAATATGTCTACATCAAACTTATCAATGATCCCAAAAAAATGAGGCAAGCGAGAAGATAAATTATAGCTTCTTATATAAGACGCGCAGTTCACTGGAAAGTATACATTTTCATTACCAGGACGGGGATGCGGAGATCACCATCAGCAACAAGGAGCTAAGGATTTTTAAATGTCTTTTTTTTTTTAATCAAGCAAAATGTATCAGGTAGTAAAGGATTCAAGCAAAAGATTGAAGCCAAAAATTTAAAAAAATATATATTTGAAAGATACATGGTGAATCAGGCACAAGTCACAACTTAGAAGTTTTGTTTTAGTCATCTATTGTGTGCTAGGGTGCATCAAACGCTTTTTAATAGGTTGAAAAGAAAGTCTATCTTTTCATTACATAACCACAGATATTTCATTTTATTTAAAAATGAAAAGGGCCAATTCGGAGTAGTTTACTATGTGCAGAGGGCTCTAGCTCTCAAACCCACTATGTCTGAACCCTCTTGGTTGCTTCACTATACTGCTGCTGCTGAGATGGAGAAACTCACACCAACGCCAGATCACTGGATGCAGCTCATGCAACGCTGACACTATTATCGCATAGGCGGTTCCACCCACACAGTTAACGCAATATCGGTAATTTGGTTAAGGATGATCATGTAATACTCTCCCCTTACTATGAAATAGGCAAGTTAATAGTATATTGCAAAGGAGAAGAAAAAAAAAAGGGGGGGGGGGGGGGCAGGGGGGTACGAGTTTAAGCAGAGATATAGATGCAACAGATTGATCGTTAATTTCGGACAGAGCATTTATTTCCAATGTGGAAAAAGAGGGTGGGTTGAAATTTAGTGGAAATCAGCCCATCAGTCGGAGATGTTACAACAACAACAACAACAACAGCAAAAACAATAACAACAACAACAACAATGATAATTCTTTACAGATAAGACTTGTCCTAAAGTACTACACTTGTCACATTGTTCCTGTGCGTTATATTTTTCTAATTTGGTCCAATTTATTGTTTAGTGAGGAATAGTACATTTCGAAGAAGTTGTATTTGTTGGAACCTAAAACATACGTTATAATAGAACAAAAAAGAATGGCTGTGGGAAAAGTTAAGAGACAGCTTTCTGAAAAGAAAAAGAAAAAGGTGCCGTGCGTTAAGTTGATGACTATAGAAACCATTATGGAGATGAAAAATAAAAGAAATTATGTGCTCAGGCAGTTGCTGTTACATCACTGTTTCTATTTTTTATTTGTTTGTTATTTTGTTGTTGTTATTCTTTAATTGTTTGTTTGTTGTTGTTGTTGTTGTTGTTTTGTTTGTTTTGTTGTTGTTGTTTTTTTGTTTGTTTTTGAGGGGGTAAGGGGGGTCGGGAAGGTAGTTGTGCATTATATTTTTGTTTGTTTGAAAAGGAGAACAAAACGTACAGAGCGGGCGATCATAAATCCGGTCACATTTTTTGTTTTTTGTTAACCTAAATGTTCACGTTTGCCTGATGGATTTCCATGTCAAGAAGGTTATCAATCTAAGGATGATACAAGTAAAACATTCAGTGACGTGAAGAGTAAGTTGTCTACTTGTTAGCCCTACCTTTGCTTTTCCTCCATGTCGCAAAGAGGTACTTGGTTTTTCATATTAAGCTTCATTCTTCTGAGTCGCGATATTCATGCCATGGTGTTTTCGTTATTGATGTCCAGATTACACTTCTACCTGAAACAACACAACAATAAAACCAATAAAACAATATTAATAATAATACTGAAAATACCTTGTTGAGAGATTGAGAGAGATAGAGAGAGAGAGAGAGAAAGAGAGAGAGAGAGAAATAGAGAGAGAGAGAG
>RQTK01000367.1:108500-121492 GCA_003991915.1 Elysia chlorotica | reverse complement strand
AGGCTTGTAAGCACGCAAGTTTAACTGCCTTCAAAGCTCTTGGAAAGTATTATTTATCTTTTGAAATAGCGTTCAATTGCATATTGATCATGATAGTTGCAATTAAAATATGCACTCGTCTCCATATATTTTAGCTGTTGCAGTAAAAATCTGAATAATTGCCAGTGTTTGACAGATCCCCTAAAAACCCAGTTGTTACAGGGTTATTCAACTTAAACACAATCATTTTAGCTTAAATGTCCGCTGTAAAAAAAGGTTTAAGAGATAAGGTTAACAATGTCCAATAGCCTTAAAAAATATTCTAGTTTCTTGAGTGTGTACTACTTGATACCATGATTCCTAATAAATCGGTGTAACGTTACATACAAACTATTCATATGGGCCTACATTTGGGGATATTTTTTAAAGACCGCACTAAGAGAGATCAGAGGGACATCCCGATACCAACAAAACGCATACTGAGATAGCATATTATTATTTTGTTGGTTATGTCTGCTTTATGCATTCACCACTCGATGATTTAAACATGCAAAACGTTGCGTAAGGATCTAAAAACAAACAAACCACATCTCACAACACTATCGATCAAGCAATAATTATGATTGGAAGGAAAAGAGGTCTCTAAAAAGAGGTGAAAAAAGTGGGGGGAAAGTCTACGATAGAACGTGCAAAACTGAGAAGCATCTGAATGGCTGGAAACAAGAAGAAAGACAAACACACACACACACGCATATTTATAATCTTTTATAACATGAGATCATTTCTCACATGATACTGTGAAACCCGGGTCTTTATTTAAAAAATGAAGAAGAAGAGATACACACAATTATTCGTGTAACCATCTAAGGGAAAGAAGTCACACCCAGGGAATAATCTAATCAATAAACCACGATACAAAAAGTATGAGGAGAAACTTTCTAGCGCTACAATTTTGTTTTCTTAGACGATAAACAGCAATCTTCCAAAGTAAAAGAGATAGAGGCATGATTATTTTGCATTATCTGGTAAAAGATATTTAGGCGGGCCCATTATATCAAAGCCCATTTACGCCTTTTCTAGTGTAATTATGATTAGCACTAGAAAAGTTAAAAAGGAAAAGCAGATTAAAATCAAAAGCACAAGATAGACGAACAGGGAGAGAAAAAACAAATAGCAGAATGTGAGAAATATGAGCAAACAGGTGCATAAGGCAATTTAAATGTGAGATAATCCAAAATAATAAAAGAAAAACCCCTGCTCCAAAAAGATTTAGAAAAAAAACTTCTATGCTGTTTAGTCGTTTTTTATATAAGAAATATATATACAAACATTTTAGAAATTGTTCAAATCATATCTAATTTAATGATAAAGTACACAAATTTAGTTTACTCACAATTAACATAGATCTCACTGCTAATCAAATAAAATAAACAATAAGAGATTTCGCCCTATAGACCAAGTCTAAAACTAGGTTTGTTGTTATGTTTGTTTTGTTGTTTATTTTTCCAAAATACTCGTGAATCATTATGTATTGATCTAAAGTACGCTAGTTTTATAGAACTGAAGCATGATTACTACGATTTAAGATTCAATTTAGATCTATCATAATGTTTATTTTCTAATGACGCATACTCGAATGTAATTACTAACCTCTCGCAACATTGTACGTAAATGATCCGATTATTGTAGTCGTGTCCATTTGAAGACCCTACATTATTATAATTATTATCAAGCAAGATCATAATATTGCAGAGGTCACATTTTGAAAAGTAAAGATTAGTTTTCTTTACATGTCTCTAATTTAAAAGAATTCTCTAAATTTGATTTAAATGAGACTATAGGCTTAATCATGATAATTTAGAAAGATTTAGATCTGTATATTTTTTAGCTTGTTTCATACGGAGAAACACTATAGACTTAAATTACAGTATGCTTATCAATATTTTCACTTTCCTCCACGCAATAAAAGATATTTGTAGATAGCTCTGTATCTATTTATAGTTATCAGAAATCTAAATGTTTACATCTATATCAATAAAGCACGCATAAGCCTACATGGCTACATTTTAAACTATGTGATTGTTCGCTTTGGTTGTTGAAATGGACGGGGAGAGGAATCTTTAAATCTAGGTTTTTTGGATTTTTTTTAAAAGAAGCAATTTGCCGAATGCAAAAATGCGTATTGTGGGTATTTTGTTTGGGTTTTTTAATCGCTTCTTAGCCAAAAGATGTCTACATAAAGAACGTATGCCTATGTCCGTCGGTACACTTCCGCTTTAGTAATCGCTAGAAACGCATTGTGTTTCTTAGTTTTGCTGTAATGCGTTATAAAGGCGTCGTTTTCAAAGAAAAACATCCACGCACATGTCTTTCATTTTTTTAAGCATACTTTGTATTACCCCCATACTGTAACCCAGGCTTTGATTTTCTTGGTTTTGAAGTTTTGTCAATGTAAAGCTTAAATCAGTACCCAACGAAAGGAAGTAATGATTAGATTTTTTTTTAAGCGCGCAAACTTTGGCGTGTGCATAATCAATAAAATGCTGACAACAGCTCAGTTTTGTTGATATAAAATTAAAACCACTATGTGGTATTTGGATTGGTTATGTTATTAAGAGGATCATACACCATAAAATGTGACAAACCAGACAGTTGTTGATTTTCTCTTTATTTCAAGGACCCCAGCTCGGCCTAAATATTTTAAAGTTAGATTATTTTCTTTATAAATAAAAGTCAAAAGAAAATCATCATCATCGTTGTGTTGGTATGTCCGTTGTGTAAGACGTAAAGTCCCGCATAATTCGTCTGAAAGACTCCTATTGCCGGTCTGTCCTTTTGCTTCCATGTAGTTTTCTAAAGAAGATTAATAAGCGTATCTCTTAAAGTACCGTAAGTACTAAGTTTTCAATTGTCCAACCTCCACACCTATACGTAGCTACGGGAACATTGCGAGATCCTATGACTTTCATTTTTTTTTAAATCTGAGCCAGTGCTGTTGTCCTTCTCTTTATTTTGTCTGAGCACTTGCCATTTCCATCACTTATGGCACCTAAATTAATGAAAGTACTCTTCACGTTCCACATTTTCTCCATGATTCACCATCATATCTGTGAAACAGCTACATCTGTCTAAATAAATAAAATTAATCTTCTTAAAGTTTCATAAAAGTCCCTTTTTTTTTTACTGTGTTCTGTAACTGTTTGGCCAAGTATACCAAGACCTTGGGTTGTTGTGGAGAGCAAAGCTTTGTTTTCAGTATACTTACGTTCCTTAATTTTATCCCTTGGACCCATGGCCCGTCAAATAGTTCTTTTCTTGCATTCAACACTTCTCATTATGTCCTCGATATAAAAGATTAAAGATGGGGCGAGAGAATGCAGCCCTGTCTCACACCCTTTTGAATAAAAAACCATACTGATGTTTCACAATCCAATCTTTGAGCAGCCTCTTGTCCAACATACAACAATTCTTTTATTAATCTTACTATCTTTAGGGGGACAATTCATAATTATTAGTGTTTTCCACAGTTCATTGTGTTTTACAGAGTTAAATGCTTTTGAATTTTCAAAAAAACAAATACCGGTATGTAAGTTACTGTCAATTATCTGTATTGTTTAATCAGGTATCTTGGGTTTAATATGGTCTCTCGTACCTCTCCCTTTTTTAAACCCCGCTTGTGTGGCACTGATCTCTGCCTCTATTTAATCTTTTAAACCTTTAGCAAATGAAAATATGAATACACAAATCTTAAAGAACGATTAATTTTGACATGCATCAATGAATTTAAATTAATTAGCTCAACGTTTTATATGTTGTTTCTTTTTATCCCTCTCCCCCAAACAAATTCGTCCCATACGCTTTTTTTTTCCTCTTTGAACTTTTACATTGTGCACAAATTTGCTCGAAATTAAGATACAAATGTATCTGACAATAAATTATAAGGGTTAGTATTATATAATCTATCTTGATCCATGTAAATTTAGAATACGAGATTATGTTAAAATCATGTATCACATTAAACGTGTTTCTCCTGAAACCCCGAGACCTTCCAAGAGGACAATCACTGGTTGTGGTAACCAGAGCTGCCGAAAGTGCAAAAAAATATGTCCACAAAAGGACTTTCAACAAAAAAAAAAGCATTATCAGAAAAGGGGATTAAAACGCGAAAGAACGATGGAGATACAGAGAGTTTACAATGTAACATTGTTTAAATGTTCTGTTGGTAGTGTCTGCTAGGCGTTTCTCACAGATGGAAAGATTCCATGGTATAAAGCTACATGTATATGTAATCTTTCTCTTTGAAAATATCTTGGGAATGGGACCCGGGTGTTTTTAAACCTTTATGAAATAATTAAAATCATTTTAGGTTTCAGCACACCGCATTAACGCGGGCTTTATATTTATGGATCTAAATGATATCGGTAGTGACCACTGGTTTAATTCGAGTTGTGTTGTCTGCAACACAAATTTCAGACAATGAAATGTATTATATAGATACCGCTTAAGGGGCTTTTTTTTCGTTAACTAGTGCAGTATTTCAATATGTAAGTCCGACTTGTTCGGTACTATGACATGCGAAACAAAATTAGGGCTAGCTTCTTTTATGTCGGTGTACTAAACTTCGATTATGCACGAGACTTGTGGAACGTTACAAAAAGTATACATGCCATTAAGCCATACACAAAATACATTGAATTCATTAATTTAAAAAGGATGATTATAGTTCGCCGTCCCTCGCTCTCTGTCTCTGTCTCTGTATCTCTCTCCGTCTCTCTCTTTTCTCTTTCTACTTATCTATCTATTTATCTTTATCTCTCCCATTCACTCTGTGTGTTTGTCTTTCTCACTCTTTATCGATGCGTCTCTCGGTCTGTCTATCTCTCTCCACTCCCCCCCCTCTTCTCTCTCAGTCTCTCTGTCTCTCTCTCTTTCTCTCTCTCTCTCTCTCTCTCTCTCTCTCTCTCTCTCTCTCTCTCTCTCTCTCTCTCTCTCTCTCTCTCTCTCTCTCTCTTTATGACCTGATGAGTGTGTGTCTTTGTATGCATAATAAAGCCAACAAGTCTCATGAGTCTGCAGAGACAAGCAAAAATCTAAAAACCAAAACCACTCGTACATTTTTCTGTAAATGACAGTGCCGTTTCTTTCTGTCCCTTTGTTATCGAATCGTGTGCCCATTCCCAGTTTGCTCTTTCTCCAACATTTTAAACGTAGTTTTTTTTCTTTTTGCTTCTTCTTCTGAAATAAACAAGCCATTTGTCAAGGACACAACTTTTTTAAGCCTCAAAGCGATACTAAAAACACCTGTCTCTATCTCTCACGTTACTATCTCTGGTTCTGTTATTCCTATCTCTACAGCTTTTTTCCTTGTTTGATCTTGTATCACTTCCCCTCTCTCTCACTCTCTCTACCTCTCCCTCCATCCCTCCAATCCATTCTCCCTTATATCATTATTAGTTTATATATCTTTCTGCCTGCCTTGTGCTTGTATTTTTTTCGGCACTCCTTTCAATCTGTTCCTCCTGTACTATGTCTTAGTCTTTTTATGTGTGTTGTTGTTGTTGTTTTTCTTGTTGTTCGTGTTGTTTTGTTTCTACTTCAGTACAGTCTTTAACTCTGTCTCTCTCTTTGTATGTGTCTGTCTGTCTATTTCTCTCTGTCTCTCTCTCTGTCTCTGTCTGTCTGTCTCTCTCTCTTTAAGTGTCTATCTCCGCGAACCTCCCACACCATCCACTTACCTATTCATATCAACCCCCCTCTACCCCCCCACTCTTTTCAAGCCTGTCCCCAAACCCTCCACACTATCCATCCAGAGTTGTGTCCCCTGACCCTGCCGTGGCCTGACCTTGCTCAGTGTATCACGTGACATCCCTGGTCCAAGCTTCCCATAGCTCACACAGGAAGCCTTGGAGCGTCTCTAGCTCTTCCTCTCTCTCTCTCTCTCTCTCTCTCTCTATCTCTCTCTCTCTCACTCTCTCTCTCTATATCTTTCCTCTCTCTCTCTCTTTCTCTCTCTCTCTCTTTCTCTCTTTCTCTCTTTCTCTCTATGCCACTATTTTAGTCTATCAATGTCGCCCTTTCGATATGCCTATCGGTGCAACAACCTTACCCAATATCTATACCAATATTTCTATCTCTTCATCAGTCTATCCATCGATGTTTCTATGTTCCTACCTACCTACCTACCTACCCTTCTGTCTATTTATCTTTCTATCTAACTCCAACTGTCTGTATCTCTCTATCTGCGGGGGATTGGGTGGGTATGGGGATAGGGGAGGGATTTGAATTGACTCAAATAATAGAGGAATGGTCCTACAATCGGGAGGTTCTAGTTGGTGAAAAATTATTTGTCCAATTCCGCCCTGTTCTGTATGTCAGTATACAGTGACAGGAATCTTGTCATCACCTCTCTATCTCTCTTGGCAGCACGTAAAATTGTCAGACCCAAGTAGATTTGTCTATACATGCGTCAAACTCCTTCATCTGATTGTGTCTCCTTGGCGTGTTATGGCCTGACCTCGCTATGTGAATCACGTGACAGCCGCGGCTGAGCAATAACACAATCATGTTTGATATCTGCCCTCCTGAGGTCACAGTAGAAACCTTGAGGTGTTTTCATTCTCTTAGCTTCTCTCTTTTTTGTCCCCTTTTTCTCTCTTTCTCTCTCTCTCTCTCTCTCTCTCTCTCTCTCTCTCTCTCTCTCTTTCTCTCTCTCTGTCTCTCTCTCTTTATCTCTCGCACTCTGTCTTTGTTTTTCTATATATTTTTTATTATTTTCCTTTTAGTATACTATTGATCCGCTTATATCATTTTCATGAATAAGTAACACAATTGTAATAAACCGAGTGTTTTCATTAAAAAAAAAACAACCCACAAAACATCTTTCTCACCCACTCTGTTCCCGCTTCTCTTTTTCCTGTCTGTTTCTCTCTTTTTCTTCTTCTCCTTCTTTTTCGAAACCTACGATCAGGATAACATTTATTTGTCCACTTTTGTCCCCTGTTGGGTCGGTGTCAGTATAATATCTCCATGCCCTGTCACATAAAATTCTGAGATGACAGTCTTGGGGTCCGTCCACAATAAAATCAATTGGACGTTGGACGTTAAGCAACAAAATAAAACCACAAAGCCTATTCTCGTAGATGTCGGTGGAGCATTTTTTGTCATATTTTCACCTATGTCATTCCCGATGGAGCTTGTTGCATTGGCCAGCCTGCTAAGGGGTTCCTGTGACCTGAATGGGCTAATTCTGGTGGTTTATTAGAAATGATATCCAGTGATACATAAGAAGAGGTGGCTTTGGTTGGTCTTATATGGAACCCAAGCCGACGGCTCGCGTTTTCAGGACAGGGCGTCCACTAAATGATTATAGCCCGCCTAGTGCTGACGGTGGACTTAGCAATCAACTCAACTTTCAGGGCAGGGCGGCGGTAAGGTGAGACGCCAAACTAACGGATCGGATTCGTGAAGTTTATACAATCAAGACAAGTAACATTAATTATCAATACGACAAGCCCTTTCCCAGTCTAATGACATGTGTGTTAAGTTTCTGGGAGGATGAGTCTCACCAATTACAGCATCGTACAGTGTTACACCATTTTCCACTTTTTAAAGAAACAAATACAGACCTAGAGGTATGGACTGCGGCTGAGATTCTAACTTTGGACCTCATACCCCTTCAGTCCATAGTACAAGCAATGCCCACTGAGCTTCCAGCGTTAACCCCTATAGATAGCAGTGATGGATTCTACGATGCTAGGGTATTTCAAGATTGACGCTGAGAGTATCTTACTGTGTTGAACGAAGGGTAGATGTACGCTATAATATGACGTGTATGTGCTTCAGATGGAGGGCGCGGTAGTCCTGGGGCAGAACCTCGGCTTCTGGTGCAGGAGCTCCGTGTTTTTAGCCCCGCTCTGGCGATTTGATTCCCGACTTGTTGGGTCGCTGTTTGTTTAATGTGACTGGCTGAGACAGAGTCATGATATAGCCGCACTGTCTTTTGTGTCAGCATGTAAACGTGTCAGATATTAGTCTTGGAACCCGTCCACAATACAGTCTATATAGTGTTGGCGTTGGACGATCAGCAATAACCCATGAGTTGTTCTTCAGATACATACTGGAGAAGAGCGAGCGATTTCGACGCCAGCAATGATAAATTTTCTGGCACCAGTGAAATTAACGACTGGCGAAGATAGCACCAGGCTGTGTTGAATGACGTGTACCATACAGTGATTCAGTGTTACAGGATGGTATCGTGCTTGGTTGGACGAAATGTAGATAGGATCTGAGCTAATACACGTAGTAATATATGAGTTAGAGCAAACGATAAGTATATATGCATAGACGAATTAAATAAAATTAATGTTTTAAGTCCATGATTGTAGGACGTATCTTTAGGGCACATATCGCCAGCAGTGATAAACTCTTAAACTGTTGCAATGGTTGGTAAGGAGAGCATATTGTTTTGCTGGGCGAATTGTAGATGTTTGCTAATGCAAATAAGAATAAATTTGAATAGTGAGTGATGCATATTAGAACACGCGATCCTCGCACAGGCGTATATAGTTATATAATGCATCCACAGTTGCTTGACGTTTCTCGAAGGCACATCATCATCATCGCCAGCAGTGATAAACTCAACAACTGCCAGTTGCTCCAGACAGTCTGTTACTCTGTTACCAGGCGGAAGCGACCTCATTAAACCACCGGTGGCCAGGTCATCTTACCTTGGCGAAGACCCGGATGCTAGGCGGATCTCGGTTCCCCCAGTCTGTGGGGGGCGCGGTGGTCCAGGGGTAGAACATCGGCTTCCGACGCGAAAGGTCCCGAGTTCGAATCCTGGCTGTTGCGTTCCATCCTGGCCTGGTCTTCGTCTCTGTCGGGCCGTCTCGGGCCGTCTCGGGCCGTCTCAGATAGCGGGACTCAATAATTACTCGACGCTCTCAATTCCCGGCGTTACCTGACTGCGCATGCGGGAACTGCCCGCTCCTTTCAGTTTTCCTTATTTGTGTGTGTGCGTGTGTGTGTGTGTTTATTCTTTCTGTATAGTATTCCTTATTTCCTTGCGCTAAATTATCGTAGTAAATCTTTCTATGGAAACTCTTTTAGTCGAGTTTACCTCACTCCTTACCACTTGTTCTATCAGTGTGTATATTTAAACCACCTTGCTATTAATCATTCTGACCATTCTTTCTACCGCTTCCTCTTTTAGTCGTATTTTTTTTTCTATTGTTCCTTCGCAATCTTTACTCCAAGTTCTGTTTCACTTGTGATTTGAATTTTTTCTTTAAAAAATTATTTCTCTTCTTTCTCCATCTTTTTCTTAAATCTGATAGTTGTTCCACTCCCTCTTGTGATTTTTTTATTTCTATCTTTTTCTTTATTCTTTCTGTCTTTTGTTCCTAAATCTTCTGATATCAGTTTTGGTATTTACTTGTATTCTTTTCATGCCTGTCTCACCTCGCTCTCTCTCTCTCTCTCTCTCTCTCTCTCTTTATTTTCTATCTTTTTGAATATATTTCTCTCTCTATCTTTCTGTCTCTGTCTCTAAATCTCTGTCTCTCTCTTTTTTTCTCTCGCAAGGCCACTTAGGCGCAAAGAAATATAAATAGCGCCTAATAGTAATAGTAAACTATCCCTTTCGTGGTTTCCAAATATAATCATATAAAACATCTGATTAGCACATAATAGATGTAATAACATGATTATCCAATGAAGGGGGTGGATTTGCGAGTAGATGTGTGTGGGGCAGTATTCTTAAAATACCATTATTAATACAATTTTACTCACCATATGATATCCACCCTCTCTGTATCATATCTATCTATTTATCTATTTATATCCCAGGGCCTATGGTTGAGAAAAGAGAAATAGCGGCTCACGATGATATAACACATTCATGTAATGGTACCCAACAATGATGATCGAATTCCACCTGTTGGCGTCTAATAGAATTAATATCTTGAAAAGCCAGCATACGGTGACATCTTATTGTACTGATATAGCAATTATCCCTCCTGGGCTGGTCGGAATTTTTTAGATCGTTTGTTTTTTTCACGGTGGTGAGAAGCAGGTTTAAGAATGATAATGGCCGAACATTGATTTCGCTTTGTAGAATTACAAACCTCGACTTGCAGATGCGTCGGCACCGAATCGACTTGCCACTCTGAGAGAAAGAGAGAGAGAGAGAGAGAGAGAGAGAGAGAGAGAGAGAGAGAGAGAGAGAGAGAGAGAGAGAGAGAGAGAGAGAGAGAGAGAGAGAGAGAGAGAGAGAGAGGTTTATACCACTAGACTACTACGCTCACTACTTCCAACCACTGCGGAAAAATACGTAAAGATTCCAAATCTACTTATAATTGTTTCAGTTGTCTGCCCCTCCTCAAACCAATATATCCTTCCTGTTCAGGCTTATTCCTATAAAATAATACAAAATTAATAATTTTTTACGCAAAAATCCGAACACTTTTCAAAGGTCTATGTTATCGTCGGATTTGACGCAAGAGAATTTCGTTTACATCTCTTCACCTAGGAATGTTTTCGCCAGTATCACGAAGTGCGTGTGTATATATCCTATCCCCTCACTCTCTGGATAGGTTGATAGGCCAAGTGGGGGGTTGTCTGTCAGTCACTCGTCCGAGTATTTGTTGCTCCCCTGCGATTTCGGAATGTGATTGGGGACTATTTCCATCCATACGCGTATTGAGATCCTGATGTGTGTGTGTATCGGGGAAAGAGGGAGCGGTGGGGAGGGGGGAGAGGGTGATATTGGTCCTTGACCTCTTAAGAATAACATCATGACTATCAATGAAGTCTGAAAATCTCCTACTTCCCTCTCACTCTCTCTCTCTCTCTCTCTCTCTCTCTCTCTCTCTTTCTATCCAACTCCTTGTCTATTATTGGCTAACCATCTATCTTTCTATGTATGTATGTATCTATCTATCTATCTATCTATCTACCTACCTACCTATCTATCTATCCATCTACCTACCTATCTACCTACCTACCTACCTACCCACCTACCTACCTACCTACCTACCTATCTATCCACTTCAAGGCCCATAGGAGTAAGGACAGAGAAAGAGCGCCTAATAGTGATATCGAAATGACCCTCTGTGTCCATCAGTGAAGATAAGACAGGTTGGAAAGATCCGTCAGTTGCGCGTTCGAGTATTTGTTGCTCTCCAGCGATTGTGGAATGCGATATGCGGCTATTTCCATTCATACGCCGAGTGACGGCTGTATGTATGTGTGTGTGTATGTGTGTGGTAAAGGCATGCCTGTATCACTTCTGTTTCAAAGCCTCCCAGGAATGAGGGAAGTGATATGCGATTGTGGAATGTGATTTTTTGGCTATTTCCAATTCCATTCATACACGGAGAGAGAGAGAGAGAGAGAGAGAGGCCCGGGGGGGGGGGGGGGGGGGGGGACGTCTTGATTTTTAATTTATTAAATAACATGCTTATCAATGCTAATAATACTTTTATATTCTGTTCCATCAAAACCACGAATCATGAAAATATTCCGATAGCTTTTTTGTTTTTTTTTTATTTCCTTTTTTTAAATCTCGAATGCAACGAATCAGGAACGAATGGATCCAGACATTCAGAAATCATACAGCAAATGCACTCAGTAAACCTACCCCGCTAGCTGTTCTTAGTGGACCAGTTCAGTTCACCAACTATCTCTCTCTCTCTCTCTCTCTCTCTCTCTCTCTCTCTCTCTCTCTCTTTCTATCTCTCTCTCTCTCTTTCTCTCTCTTTCTCTCCATGTGTCTCTCTCTGTCTCTATTTATCGCCCTCTGTTTCCCCTTCTCTATTTCTCTTTTTTTTTCTCTTTATTCATTGTCTATCCTTTCTCTCCCCTGTCTCTCATTTCCCTCTCTATTTTTTCTTTATCTTCTCTCTCTCTCTGTCTCTCTCCCTCTCTCTCTCTCTCTTGTCTCGCCCTATCTGCCATGCAGACTACATGTTTATCTATTTCTCTCTCTGCCTGCGTGTCTTGATTTCATTCGACATAACGACAGTAGAGCAACTTGGGATTGTATAAAAAAAATCTTATTATCTTATCTTATCTTATCTTCTTTTTCTATCTGTTCATGTACTGGTTGAGTCGGTGTCAGTATAATATGATCGGCTGACACAGAAGTCATGCATCCCCACACTGTCTCGTGTCTGGCAGCACATACAATTGTCAGACGTTAGTCTTTGGCCCCGTCCACAATAAAGTCTGTATAGTGCTGATGTTGGACGTTAAATCAACTCAACAACAACATCTGTGCATGTGTCAATCTATCTGCCTTTGTCTTAGCCTATTCTCCAGTCTTCCCGTTTCCTTTATTGCTCATTCCCAACAAGTTTATCCATCACTATGTCTTTCCAGGTTTCTTTTTTCTCTCTTAATGCATACCGATCCAGATTCATGTATATTCTCATCTATCATCAAGGAAGTTTTTGTGGGGGTCTGGGTTTAAAACGGTTTCTGTTCTCTTCATAAGGCACACCAATCCAAGCAGATTTCTATTCTAATCTATCAAATTAGTGCACGTGTTGCCATGTGTGTGGCTCTCGGTCTAAACGCCCTGCCCTGTCCACTATCATTACACCTGTCTGTGCCTCTCACCTGCAGCACAACACTTGCCCACAACAAAGGCTCTGCGGTCTGCGCGAAAATAGCGTATGGCGTAAAGACGACCGTAAAGCGTGGACTTTTCTGATTGGTCATTGACTCCGTAACTCTATGCTAGAATAGAGAACTATGACTGAACACCATAGATCTATAAATAGCACAAATAGTGCTATTTATATAACTATAACTGGACACCGATGCAGATTCCCTTTCCCGTCGTTTTCGTTTCCGTCATGGACCCCGAAATCGCAAAGCGTCTGATGATTCAGAGCTCTATTACTATCCGTCTATATCTACTTCATCTACTCTACCATATCTCCGGGTCTCATTGTTTATCGAAGTAATGTATTCTTCTTCTTTTTCTTCTTCTTCTTCTTCTTCTTCTTCTT
>RQTK01000367.1:86200-96667 GCA_003991915.1 Elysia chlorotica | reverse complement strand
AATAATAAGAAGAAGAAGAAGAAGAAGAAGAAGAAGAAGAAGAAGAAGAAGAAGAAGAAGAAGAAGAAGAAGAAGAAGAAGAAGAAGAACGACAACAAGAACAGCAGCAGCAACAACAACAACAACAACAATAATAATAGCAACAGCAACAAGAATGAAAACAAAAACATCAAAACATCGACACCACTACTAGTACCAACACCGCTACCAACAATAACAACAGATTAAATTTCGAAGAAAACAAGTCTAAATAAAGACAGTTACCTTGAACAAAACAAAGTTTCAAATTACTTCATTGCTATACAACAACACCACACATTACACTCAACCCCAGTAAAAAACGGACGCGAAATCCGAGAGATGCATTACCATAATGGGATTTTTATTTCATAGACTTTGCGGAAAGATGTTTTCCTCATCAAGAAGAAAGCAAGCCAGCCAGCGAGTTAGACTTAGTTCTTCTTCGTGTACGCGAGCACTAGCGTGGGAACAGCGGGCGAAAAAAAAGGGGGTCATAATTATTCATGGGGCATTAGAGCAATGCAGGCTGCCCGCCCGCTCTCTGTGCTATGACAATCTCTATGGTAATCGGGACAGCAGCGGGGCCAGTTGCTCCAGAGTTTCCGTTTCCCCTCAGTTTTCCCCTCAATTTTCCCCCAGTTTTCCCCCAGTTCCCTCCCAGTTTTTGCCCAGTTCCCCACCAGGCAGGCTATCACTCCAGGGATTGCGGCCGAGCTCCGTCTTGCAGCCTGAAGGAGATCTTTAAAAAACGAGCTTTGTAAATCCGTCATTTGGTTCGCTAATCATAAATCATGGCTTGGCGATTGTACATGAACATAAATTACACACACACACGCGCGCGCGCTCGCGCACACACGCACACACACACGCGCGCGCACACATACACACAGTGTTTATGTGAGTTTTCAGCCGCGCTGGCAACTTTCAGAGCACAATATTTATCACCATCTCATTGAGCCGTTAGAAGTTGAGTAGAAATTAGCACTGAAAGTACTCATACCGCACCGTACCTAATGTAAGTTCGGCAACTTTCAGAGTACATGTACCGGGTATATATAATTATATTTCTTACAGTTACAGGTAAACGTATTTTGGTCATACTGATAAATGAATTATTCTCTCTCCCTCGCTCCCTCGCTCTCTCTCTCTCCACTCTCTCTCACTCTCTCTCTCTCTCTCTCTCTCTCTCTCTGTCTCATTTTTCTCTCTCACTCATTCAGTCACTCACGTACTCACACACATACATGGAAACCATCCAATCCCATTTATTTATTTTTATTTTATTTGAAAGTTTCTCTCCCAGTGGGATACACAATGATGTAAAGATGATACAAGAGATGACTGCGACAAAACGTTCTGGGGATAAACGATATGTGGCATGCCAAAATGGTTCTCAGTCAACTTTCTATTTTACATCACTCCCGTACCAAAGTTATAATTTTTCTCAAGAACACATGATTGCTTTAGGCAAGGGAAGGCAATGATATCACACACACACACACACACACACACACTCGACTGGAAACAGTTTAAGTAAACCGATTGGCCTACGACTTAATTATTCATATTTTTGTCGCATGGCGGATTGGAGGCATCTATACATCGTCCACCACTCTGACTCACTCTCTCTCTCTCTCTCTCTCTCTCTCACAATCTCTCACACACACACACATGAGAAAAATAATGTACACAGACAGTGCTATTCTTACTTCGCGCCCTCCCCACTTGTGTCTCTCCTTTTCTCTCCTTTAGCGTTCATTGCCATCACTTGCCATGGGTAAGATTACAAGTTCTGCGCGCTCATCGTGGTCAGTTTTGTGCCAGTTGGCGCAGTGGATAGTGCTCTATGCTGAGGAGCAGGCAGACCGACGTTCAAATCTCAGTTGGAGTCGACGTCTCCGTATGGAATTCATCAGGAAATAGGGAGGGCATTTAAACTAGGATACAATGACTTTTTCGGAGACCATTCTTCTAGGTACATAATTATACATGTCATGAGATTCAGGGGCAGAGTCTATACATGTTGGTGTGTGAACACTGAACGTACCGTCACAGAGGCCTGACTATAGTACATAACAGTTGTATTTGCGGACATTTACGTATTACTAGTCTATGATGGAATAGACACATTTAGTGATAAAACATAATACGTAAAATTAGATTTAATATACACGTATTGTCTATGATCATAATAATATACGTATAAAAATGTCTCAGGTATGTTTACTGTGGCAGTGTTCAGGATACACCTTAGACATTCTATGTGCGCCGATGTGCGTGTATCCTGTGACACAGGGAACACATTCCATGGGCTCTCATACTGTGAAAGTGTAGACACATTCATTGTGCGGCATTTACAAATACACTTAGCTAGGGTATGTAGACAAATATTTTTCTTTAAGACGAAAGGAGGCCAGTAGGGGATTGTGTCCAAAACATACCCACTCTCACCTACCGTACGGTACGGTACTAACTAGTGTCCTAAATTAAACAAGTTCTGCCATTTAAGTTTTTGTGGTTCATGGCATAGCCAGAAATGGTAGGGGATTTGACGTGAAAACTGCCTGATGTCCCTCAGTCTGTAACCGTTATGCGTGATCTGTAACCAGAGGCTCAATGTGTACACATTTGGTGACCGCTAGGAGCTGAGCTTGGGACTGTCTGTCTCCATGTCTGATATACTGTGTCTACTGTGTCACAACCGAGGCAGGCCAAGTCTTGGTCCTGTGCTTGGTCCTGTGCTCTAAATGTGGCGATGATGGTTCAGAAGACACTGTTTAGTCTCTGATGAGCTCAAGGCGGGATCCATCGAACGCAGTATATGGTCTCATGGTTTTGTTGGATTCACCAAACTTGGATTCCTGTGCTTATTGGACAAATTAGCGCAAGACGTGCTCTTGGGGAGGAGGGTGAGGACTAGACAGTAGATTTAGCCTCAATGTCGTCTCTGCCTTACGCCTGACTAACGCTAGATGTGGCCTTGGTGAAAGGCTTTCCCGCGCTATAATTAGAAAGTAGACGTTGCCTCTACTTTACTTGACTAACGCAGAATGACTTAGGCTCGACATAGTCTGTGTCTTACACCTGACTAACGCTGGACGTATCCTCGATGTGGCCCGTGCGGGAATCCCCGGAGCCCGGACAGCACCGTGCGCAGCACAGTGCACCAAGCCGCTCCTCCAGCGCCGCGGTGAAGGCCCGCTTGAGTCTGCGCACCGCGCGGTGCAGGTTCCGGTCGCCCCAGGCCAGCAGGTGCGGGTAGACGAGCGTCTGCAGCGCCCATATGGCCAGCACGCATGCGCGAGCGTTGACGAACGTGTCCGGGTCGAGCGTGTCCCGCAGCCACTCCGTGAGCGCCACGGGTAACAGTGCCAGAAGGAAGACTGCCGTCAGCAGCAGCACGAGCTGGGACATCCTCACGGCCGTCGCCCGCTCGCCGTCGTCGCCGTCTCCAGAGCCGTAGCTGAGGTCGCTGTCTAGCGTGCCGGCCCGGTCGCCCTGCAGGTGGTTCTCGCAGCTGGACGCGTCGTCGCACGACGGGGGCTCCTTCTGTGGCGGGCGGCTGCTCGTGCAGTCTTTGAACGCCAGCGATGTGGGTTTTTTGGCCGGCGCAAACGGTGCGGTGGTAACGTTAATGGCTGACGCCGCGTCTGTTGGCGGGGAGGTTATCGGGGACAAATCTGTAGCCTTGGTCGTGCTGTCCTCGCGATTCAGCGGCGTGGTCTCATCCCCGTGCTGGTCATTGTTCTCCCCCTGAAGGTCATCGCCGTCTAACCGGACATTGGACGCGTCCTCGTCGTTGGAGACCATGATCACTGGGGGCGGGGGTTGGGGAGGCGTCTGGGCGGCTGGGACAGTCTTGACCACTCCTGAGAAGGCCGGGATTGTGTTGAGTTTGTCCAGTTTCTCAACGTCCAGCGAGCCAGGGGTGGGTTTGGTCGGGCCGTTCTTGATGGCAGGCGGGGGAGTCCCTCGCGGCACACATTGATTAGGCGTCGTGTTGATGGCTAGACCTCCCCCGCCGGGCCCTCCTGCTTTTCCCTCCTTTGCCTCCTTTGCCTCTTTTGCCTCCATCTTGAGGGGCAGCGGTTTGAGGGGTAAGAGCGGCTGCGGCTTGCCCCCTCCGCCCCCTCCCTCCCCGGCAGACTTCTTGGTGAGGTCCATGTCCGACTGGAACGGCGCGTCCTTGAAGATCTTCGGGTTCTGCAGCTGGGCTTGCAGCGCGGAGATATCCACGGAGAACTTGCGCACGTAGCCGTACTGCTTGGCCGAGCTGATTGGGTCTTTGCTGGCCCCGCCCACCGGTTTGGCCCCGCCCCCTGCGCCGCTGGAGGAGTCTCCGATCTGACAGATGGTGTGTCGGCGTCTCCCGAGTACCTGTCAGTGACAGAGGGGCGTTAGTTAGTGATGCAATCGAACATTATGGGGGAGTAGATGAAAATAACGTCATTCGAAATAAAAGGATCAATAGCATGTGGGTGACGATGAAGATGTAGAATAGAACAAAGGGTTTGTTTTAAATTTAACGTAACGTTTAATAATGCCCATTTGATGCATTTAAAGACTATAATCTTTCTCATATGACATTTATTTTTCTTTGTAGTGATTGTTCCTCTGTTTAAATTTCCTGACGTATTCAGTTAGTTTGAATTGGCTCGTATTTATAAATGTAAGATGTGTTTGGCTTAGTGTTGTAACACCTTTGACATCACTAAAAAAAACTAGGCACTGATCGATATCAGTTTATACCACGACCTCCACGATGATGGGGTGTAGCACTTGGACATTACATTTACAAGTCGCAAGACTAAGTACTTTACAGTCACATTTGTATAGACTGTTGCTATTATTAACCATTTTATTGTACATCTGTTGCAGTTCTTAGTCTTACCATTCGGATTCAGTTCAGATTTCTTTTGTTCGAACCATCGACCATCTGTTACAATGCAAAACCAGTTTAATTATTGTGCATTTGTTGCATTGCTATCTGTTCTATCGAGCGTGTAAGTTGCGTTACTAACCATTATGTGTGGATATGTCAATCCATGGCAACGTTATTAATCATAACCATTGTATGTTATTATTTGCGGAGCTATCTATTCTAGTGGTGTGAAATGACTCTAACTACAGCACATAATTCAGTGACATAAATTAATAATATTGATGTTTTTTGTCATGTAATTTTAACGATCATGTGACAATTCATCTCGGGTTACAATCTAAATGAAATGGGAACGTTGTTAGAGGCTGATTTTGCTTTGCGAGTTCCTCGTGTCTGTCTCTGTCGTTGTCTGCCTGTATGTCTGCTTATCTATCTATGTCTCTGCCTGTCGGCATGTCTCCGTCTGTTTGTCAATCTCATTCTCTCTCTCTCTGTCTGTCTCTCTCTCTCTCTCTCTCTCTCTCTCTCTCTCTCTCTCTCTCTCTCTCTCTCTCTCTCTCTCTCTCCCTCTCTCGCTCTCACTCTGTCTATCTGTCTTTGTGTGTGTGTGTGTGGCTCTCTCGCTGTCCCTCTCTCCTTCTATACCTCTTCACCCAGGAGTTGGTCCATCCTCCCATCCCTCCTTCCCTGGTCTCACCTTCGCCATGTTGACACCCAGCCTGATCTCTAGGGACTGGGTCCCCGCCCGCAGGTCTGAGATTGGGCTGGCCGCGTCCCTCGCCTTGTTTGTGTCCGACCAGCTCACCATTTACTCTCTAAATGTTTCTGTCCCTCACCCTTTATCTCTCTCTCTCTCTCTCTCTCTCTCTCTCTCTCTCTCTCTATCTCTCTTTTTCACCCAACGTCCTTGTGTATCTCAGTATGTCCTTCTGAATGTCTGTCTATGTCTCTTTCTACCTATCTCTGTCTTTCTGTCTTCCTGTTTGTCTATCTATCGCCCCCCAAACCGTCCCTCCCTGGTCTCACCTGCGCCATGTTGACGCCCAGCCTGCTCCCCAGAGACTTTGCCGCCGCGGGCAGGTCTGAGATGGGGCTCACCTCGTCCCCCGCCGTCTCCGCGCCGCCCACCACGGCCAGCAGTTTGGGCGTGGACGGCGAGGGCGTGGCGGTGCTGGGGTCGTAGCCGCCCGTGTTGTCGGCCGCCGTGGTGGTCGACTGGCTGATGAGGAAGTCCGGGATGACCAGCTTGACCGACGGTCGCCGCCTGAGGTGCGGCCGCCCGCCCTCCCAGCGCACGCTGCCCCAGAGCAGCACGGAGAGCAGGACGAGGCCCACCAGGAGCGTCAGGCAGAAGAGGAGCGAGGTCACCACCAGCAGGAACCGCCGCGTCTCGCTCGCCATGTCCACGTAGAAAGAGACGCGTGTTCAGAGGATAAATCCGAGCTGCTGCTTGTGGCTAGATAGGCGGCCACCAGAAGCGCGGCCGACACGACGGCTACTACAGAGGCCACCGGGGGCCACAGTCTGTTCCCCTGTCCCGAGCCGCACAGGCGGGACGCGAGGCCTGACGTCGCGCTGTGTCCGCCGCCGCGCGGCTGCTGGGACGCCGACAGCCTTAGCGCCGCCTCGGCCGCGAGCAGGAAGATGACGACGCAGAGCAAGCTGAGCAGGAACACGTGCACCGTGCTCTTGAGGACCTGCGTGGCGCGGGACGCGAACACGTGACGCCCGTTGTGGTGCCACGTGATGAGGTCGGCCATCTCGAGCGGAGACCAGACCAGGCAGAGGAAGAGGCAGGCGCTGACGAGCGTGAGGACCTGGGAGTAGCCGCGCGCGCTGTGCCTGCTGCCGGAGCGGCCGCGAGACCCCATGGCCACCAACAGCGCGATGTTGCTGCTCCCCCCGGCAGCCACGGCCAGCAGGTGACAGCTCACGGACAGGACCACCGTGTACGCCTCGATCTCCCGCGGCTCCTCGTCCTCCTCGAGGCGGTAGCGCACGCTCGCGTTTTCCAATGCCATGGTCTTTTTGGTCGCCTGGTTGCTTGGTTGCTTGGTTGCTTGGTCAACTGGTGCTAGATGAAAAACACAAGTGGTGTTCTCTTGGTCACTTGATCAGCTACATAAAATGAATGACAGTCGTAGTCAACGCGGGCGTAAATGGGCCCACCTAGGATGAGATGAATCTAATCCTCCCATCAACAACAATCCCTGATGCATACAGGTTACCGTCAACAATGACTGAGTCGAACATCCAGAGTCATGCTTGAAGACATCGGCATGTGTAAAAAAAAATAACTAGTTATGCGCACTTTTCCTCTTTTGTTTCGAAGCACTTTTTCTCCTTTATTTCACGTATAATCATTTATGAGATCAAAGTTCAGGGAATATCGACTTAACAGGCGCCCCGAGTCCAAAGTATACAGCTGTACCAGCACTAACACCGAGGCATTTCACCAGGTTGGAATGGATGAACAATATATTCCATAAAGGTATCAATTTCAGAGGCAGTCACAAAGTCTAATTATAACTTAGTAATTGGTTCACTTACATGCTTTTTCCACCGCGGCTACGAACCCCTGTGTATGTATGTATGTGTGGATGGATGGATGGATGTATGTATGAGTGATTGTATGTACATGTATCTAGCGCAGCAATCTGGGTGCCTTGTCCCAGGCCAAGCTGGTGCTAGGCAACAGGTGCTGTTGTTGACGAGCACTGGTTTGTCGGACCTGGCATTGCACGGTCACAGGGCGAGTCAGAGCCTGGGCTTGGCAGCAGTTGGGAGTCAATTTGTTGGCAACAGTATCACTTTAGTCTGGCTATTGTCTACAGCCTATATATCCAGATTGATGTGCTGGATACGTACAATCACTCATACATACATCCATCCATCCATCCACACATACATACATACACAAGGGTTCGTAGCCGCGGTGGAAAAAGCATGTAAGTGAACCAATTACTAAGTTATAATTAGACTTTGTGACTTCCTCTGAAATTGATTCTCTCTCTCTCTCTCTTTCTTTTATCTGTCTATCGGTCTCTCTATACGACAGTCACTTATCCATGAATATATCCATGCTCTTTCTGTTTATCCTTGCCAATCTTTCTATTGTTCTATTTTCCTCTTCATCTCCATTTTTTGTCCCTATCCAAATTCATAGATCTACCCAGAGCATCATTTATCCATAAAGTGTTCAAAAATGTTAACACATAATAATCCTCGTACAAGTTTTGATAGTTATTAAAACAAAACAAGCAACACGAAATTCCCGCCAACGCCCATTCACTTAGTGGCAGTAAGTGGTAATTGGTAAAATCACGTCCTTTAGGGCACAGGTTCCAATCCCAGAATCCCGGCAGGCTGTAGCAGTTTCCGACCTTGACCTTGGCCCAAACTCATGGGCTGGGGACGCCTCACATTCTTTACTGCCAGGGCATCCTTTCTTTTCCTACAGGTTAAAATGGGTAAACATGGGTACCATGCGCTTTTGTGGTTGCGTCAATGAATGTCGACTTTTCAACTGGGGCTAATAGTATCCTCCAACGTGGGGGCAAGATGGCGGCATGGGACGCCTGCACAGCCTGGGCCTGAGATTGTTCGCCGTATATCTGTATCTGTGTGTGTATCTCCTGCCAGCCTGTCAGATCTTTTTTGTATTGGTTGTCCTAGCCCCTGGGCTCGCTTCCAACTTTCTGTCAATTCCAACTTTCTGTCAGCTCAGACTAGGGAAAACTTGGAGCTAAAAATAGAACATAGGGAAAAAAAAAGTATTATTAAATAAGACGAGATGACTTTGTGATGTAAAACTTGATGATTGTAGTGTTTGATTTTATGTCCGGAATATCTAAAACATAATATAGATTTAACAAAAATACACGGATAAAATAATTGCGTTAAAAGATCTCGGGCTACTTCATTCATGATTGTAGTGTTTTAGTAGGCGTCCACATGGATTGCTTGTCTTCATGTGATGGGCTAAAAAGGCGTGTGATTTACAAAGTGGAATGGGGTGATCATCTTGTCCTGGTTGAGCCCAATTGAGTTAAAACCAGAATGGTAAAAGGTAAGTGTAGAGATTTCGTTGTTGTTGCAAGTCCCGGTATGGATTATTTATTTTTGGTTGCCCTTGGGTAGAAAGAGGTCCGTGGTTCGAGCCCTGGTGATTTCGCCCCCTACTGGTTGGTTGGATCGGTGTCAATTTAACGTGACCGGCTTAACCCGCTATCCCCGTCATGTCTTGTGTGTAGCCGCACATAAAACTGTCAGACGTCAGTCTTGTGGCCCGCCCACAATATAGCCCATATAGGGATGGCGTTGAACGTTAAACCAACTAAACCACAACTTCTAACCGTTGCCTCCCAGCTCAGCCCCACCGACCACCCGTGTACGATATTAATCGTTGAAACAGTTGCGCAGCTGGCGTACGCAATAACTAACAATCTGAGTAACTCATTAAGCTGGTGTACTCACTCTGATGTCGAGTCTGACAACATAATAGATTAATGCTTATTAATTATAACAATAGCGCCTTTGTTTTGTCGGACTCCAGTCTACCGTATCGGGGCCACTTGACAGCTTTGCGATGAAGAGGCCCCTATAGAAAAGGAAGACTATTGGTAACATAAAATAAGGGAATATGCACCGCCGTCACTCAGTCATACAGTCACATTCAGTCAGATATAGTCAGCCATAGTCACGCGCGGTTACATACCGACACTCAGTCACACAGGATCACATACAGTTACATACAGTCACATACTCCCAGTCACACACAGTCACACACAGTCACACACAGTCACACCCAGTCACACACAGTCGGTCGGTGGTCATAACAAAATTGTTTGTCGGGTAAAGTAAATAAAAAAAGGGGTAGGGATAGAAAGGTTAGATCTGCAAACTCAACGTAATAATTGTATTGGCGCATCGCACCTGTTGCAGTTGAGTTTGCAGATCTAACCTTTCTATCCCTACCCTTGTTTTTTTTATTTACTTTACCCAATAAGCAATTTTGTTGTGATGATGTCACGTGGTGCCTTCGGTTATTGATTGGATTGGTCAAAAAAAAAAAATAGGGTTAACACGCCTGGGCAAGCACGAGTGATAATCGGTAAATCTTGACACTCGAGGTCTCTGTGTTGACATCGAAATAAAAAAGACGAATATAAATGATACATTGTTATCCTCGAGCTTATCACAGTTAGGTTATGAGAATTTTATTAGATATCCCGCTCTAAATTTAACTGCTGTTTCATTTTTTTTCATTTTTCTCCCTTTTCTTTTTTATTTCTTCTAAATGTGAATGGTATTACTTAATGGTTTCTATTAGCTAAAACATAACATCAACCAATGCGGGTCTATTTGAAATGCCCCTGTGGTATTTATTCGTTATAGGAATTAATGGCATCAGGGAAAAAAGGTAGTACACTGCACATGGGTGGTACTGACAATAGTAGTAGTAGTAGTAGTAGTAGTAGTAGTAGTAGTAGTAGTAGTAGTAACAGTAGCACTAGCAGTAGCACTAGCAGTAGTAGTAGTAGTAGTAGTAGTAGTAGTAGTAG
>RQTK01000367.1:50241-65293 GCA_003991915.1 Elysia chlorotica | reverse complement strand
GTGTGAAATGGAGGGGGAGTTAAAAAAAAGGTTTTTAGCAGTATGTTTAAGTACCTAAGATATATATAGTTTACGTTCAAGTGCATGCTAGGCCCGTGCCAAGTGGTTCAAGTAAAGAATTCTTGCATCAAGGATTAAACCAAAACTCATTGAGCTTTAGTGGGTGTTATTTTGGAAGTGGCTTTAGCCTAGCTCACACGCAGAATAAGCAACTCGTTCACGTGATAAAACAACACGCACGTATTGTTTCTTGTACCGAAATTCCTTGACTACAGTATTGTCAAGCGACACGTCATTATAGCTATTACATGTATATCAATAATATATAAATAAACTTTCCTTACAGCTGCCAATCAGACATGTAGGAATAAAAATCTAATATGCATAAATGCCAACCCAGGGCATCACCTTCGTGTACTCAATGTAATGGAAGTCCTGAGACAACTGCCCTTTTCCAAAAGTTGATGGAGGATATAACACAGTTCGGGCTGTCGGTGGCAGACCAACATCTTGTAGTGATAGGCCGGCCATACGATATTACCATGTACTTCTATCCATCACTGAAAGCATCAAACGGTTGGGGAATCTGACAATTACCCTCTCACGGATTATATTATAATTTTCGGCATAAGTACATTGCCACGGAGTACTACAGCACAGAGAGTGCTCGCTGAATGCACGCTTGACTGCGCGCGTTTTGTAAAATTTGGGCAAGAATGCGGAAATAGCCCCTTCCTTAATTCATTAATCGTGTCCTTAATTCAGAGGCTGGACCGTGATAGCTGTTCTCTTTCTCTATTGCATTTATCGTCTCCAAAGTTTAGAGGCAAAATTATATTTTTGTCTTCTAAGTCGAAAGGCTTGACGGCGCTAGCCACCCCCTCTCTCACTGTTGTATTTTCCGCTCCGTCAGCTAAGATCGCATGGAAAGTTCTTTTCTGCATTACGATTTCGCCCACCGAGCTCTTTACCTCCTTGTGCTCTGTCGATTTTCTGCACAGTATTAGATTCCTTTCTTATCTGAACTGCTTTGAAACGCATATCAGAACATGCCCATGTGGATTCAGCCATCCGGTTGGTGTGTTTTTTCTTTAGATTGAACAAAATGAAATGTGTTGTTTCCCTTATCCAAAGTTATCATTTTTTCGTTCCTGTTCCGTTTCAGATGCTGGATGATCGAGGGAACACGGCCGCCTATCTTCTGTACACCAACACAAGGATACGGTGAGAAGGAAGGAGAGAGAGAGAGCGAGAGAGAGAGAGAGAGAGAGTGACAGACAGAAAGACAGACGGATAGACTGATAAATAGACACATACATACACATATAATGAGAGAAACTGACGGTCGCAGGTAAATAAAATCGAAAGAAAATAAATTCACACGGCGAGAAGACACAAGTATACACACAGAAAAAACTCGAGAAATAACCAGCCGGCGCACCTCGGGCTAAGATAGAAAGACTTGGTATCCCTGCTATAACTTATGTGGAGGCACATAACATTGTCAAGCGGTAGTCTTGGGAGTATAGTACTGACGCCGGACGCTAATGAGCAAACAAACAAACAAACTTCATGTTGTCCCCCTGTCCAGATTTGACGTTTAGAC
Source organism: Elysia chlorotica (assembly GCA_003991915.1). Classification (NCBI taxonomy): domain Eukaryota; kingdom Metazoa; phylum Mollusca; class Gastropoda; family Plakobranchidae; genus Elysia; species Elysia chlorotica. The sequence continues at coordinate 63,687 of RQTK01000367.1, read as the reverse complement.
TTTGAGAAATCAACCAACAAACTATGTAGCGTCATTGTCAAAACCCCTTCATAATGAAGTATAATAGGAATAGGGCCTATAGCAAGAAAGAGGCTTCTGAATCGGACCTCTATCGTGGTCGAAGCTCACTCTTAGACACTCAACTTGACAACTCACATGACCTTCTCTCGATTTAGGAAAAAAAAAACGTTAGCCAACAAGGGCGCCCTCTAGTGCGCACCTTAAGTGGCCAGGCTCACTACGTCTAGTCAGGCCAAGACCATAATTATATTCCACCATACTTATATTATTCCACCATACTTATATTCCACCATACTTATATTATTCCACCATAATTATATTCCACCATACTTATGTTATTCCACCATTCTTTTATTATTCTACCATACTTATATTCCACCATGATTATATTCCACCATAATTATATTCCAACATGATTATATTCCACCATTATTATATTCCACCATAGCTAGGGGGCGCGGTGGCCCAGGGGTAGAACATCGGCTTCCGACGCAAAAAGTCCCGAGTTCAAATCCCGGCGGTTGCGTTCCCTACTGGTTGGGTTGGTGTCAGTATAATGTGACCGGCTGAGACAGGAGCCCTGGTATCCCATAACTGTCTCTGGGCAACATCACGTAAACTTGTCAGACGTTAGTCTTGGGACCCGTTCACAATATAGCCTTGCTGCCGACGTTGGACGAACACAAAGGCCAAAGGATAGTAAGTAGCCTACAACTTATGGAAGGGGACTCTTTAATGGTAAACACATTCTTAATCCGGGTCGACGTTTAAAACACCATTGCGCATACCATCTACCATCCTAGCACATCCAAGTTGGGGTATAAATATAGCCTACATCATTGTACTGTTTGTACATGTAATTTGTGATGGCGGCGGCATGTCGGGTCACACCAGGTCAGTTACAGAGCCGGACATGCGGACGTCACGCTGTTGTTCCGGTCAGCTGATTCAATAGCACTGACCGTATGAGGACCACAGAGTCCTGTACCATAGAGCGCTCGCTAAGTTCACGCTTGCCTCATCGCGCTTGTGTACTGTGACAGATCACTCAGTGCGGTCAGCTGATTCAATAGCAATGGCACTGAGAGGACCACAGAGTGCTGTAACATAGAGCGCTCATTGAGTTCACGCTAGCCTCATCGCGCCTGTGTACTGTGAGAGATCACTCAGTGCCGTCAGCTGATTCAATAACACTGACCGTGTAAGGGTCACAGAGTACTGCACCATAGAGCGCTTGCTGAGTTCACGCTTGCCTCATCGCGCCTGTGTGCTGTGAGAGATCACTCAGTGCGTCAGCTGATTCAATAGCACTGACCGTATGAGGACCACAGAGTCATGTAACATAGAGCGCTCGTTGAGCCAACGTCTGCCTCATCGCGCCTGTAAAATATCGCGAAGCAGAGTGTTGGATTTTTACAGCAGGTGCCGTAAATACAACGTCGCGTAGCTTACGAGTTGCCGTAAAGCTAATTCGCATTTTGTTACGACGATTCGTAAGCTATCGTAATATTGTACTTATGGCCCTCGAAAAAGTAAACCTCTCTCCACTATACTTGTGTCTCCTAAGGCGAGAGGCAAACCTATGTCGGTTGCCCTCTCTATAATTTTATATATTTTACGTTGCTTAACTCTAAGCTTTGCATGACAAGTTTGTTCCTTCAGCACGACCTAGCCTTGTTGGATTGTTTTGTTGCTTATCATCCAACGCCAGCACTATGTAGGCTATATTGGGGCCGGAAGAGTAACGTCTGACATTTTTATGTACTGCCAAACACAAGACAGGGCGGGATACCTGGACTCTTGTCTCATCTGATCACATTAAAATGATACCGACCAAACCAGTATGGGGTGAAATTGGACAAATACATTTTTTACCGATCGTGGGATTCGAACCGCGGATCTTGCGATCTGGAGACCAACGCTCTATAACTTGAGCCAGAGGATTTCACTCAAAGATCTCTCCAGTCCTCATAGTTACCTTGTCACGACAGCCCAGTTAGAGACCAGGTTGGCAATTAGCTGGACATCAAATCCATCCAGTTGTGATAAACATCGTTACATTAACAGCTTACACAAAAACCAAGATTAGAAGCTTGTAGATCTACATGTAGTCGAAGCGGAGATAACTCGTTGTTTTAGAAATGTCTTGTTTTTAGATCTTTGGGGCTGTAAGTACAATATCGTTGTAACTTCTCGTCGTAAGTCTTCTTATTCGCATATTCTTACGACGACGGGTCGTAAGTCACTGGGACCTTGTACTTACGGACCTAAGACGTAGATATATCTGTGGTGGTATACTTATAACAACAGCTTTGAAGATAGATCTAGTGCTTGAAAAAAGAAGAAGAAGAAGAAGAGAGAGAGAGAGAGAGAGGGAAGAGATAGAGAGAGGAAGGCAGATAGAGAGTGAAAGAGGCAGATAGAGTTATGGGGAGAGAAAGAAAGAGAGGGAGGCGGTGAGTGTGAACGAGAGACGGACTGGTCATGGAGATTAGAGAGAGAGAGAGAGAGAGAGAGAGAGAGAGAGAGAGGAGGCAGAACTGATAGAGAGTGAAAGAGGCAGATAGAGCGATGGGGGAGGAAAAGAAAAGAGATAGTGAGACAGTGAGTGTGAATGAGAGACGGACTGGTCATGGAGATTAGAGAGAGAGAGAGAGAGAGAGGGGAAGGCAGATAGAGAGAGGGGAAGGCAGATAGAGAGTGAAAGAGGCAGATAGAGTTATGGGGAGAGAAAGAAAGAGAGGGAGGCGGTGAGTGTGAATGAAAGACGGACTGGTCATGGAGATTAGAGCCCTGGTCAGAAGCTTGTGGTGCTAAGTACAAGGAGAACGTACATAGTTTTAGAATCCCGACAGGGCATCTATGATCTAGATACTTGTGCATCGTTAGTCGGGGGTCTAAATCTACCTTCTTTTTGAACTAAGTACCCTAGATTTAGATCTAATCACTTCTCTGGATTAAGAGAGAAATTGGCTTGTCTGGAATGTTAGGAAGAACAGAGAAAGAGAGAGAGATAGAGAGAGAGAGAGAGAGAGAGAGAGAGAGGGAGGAAGGGAGAGAGAGAGAGAGAGGGGGGAGGGAGAGAGATAGAGGTGAGGGAGAAAGAAAGAGACACAGAGATAGAGAGAGACAAAGGTAAAGAGAGAAAGAGAACGAGAGACAGAGGGAAAGAAAGAAACAGAAGAAGAGAGAGAGAGAGAGAGAGAGAGAGATAGAGAGAGAGTGAAGGGGGAGAAGGACAGAGAGAGAGAGAGGGAGCAAATGTTGTTTTTTATTTCTGTTGTAGACTTAAAACAGACTTGGTCAGGTCAAAGTGCTATAATTTTTCTTGTTTGTTTTTTGTTTATTTCTTTGCTGTTTTATTTGTTTGGTACCCAAACGAAGACCGCCTCGACACTGTTGATTCAAACTTGCATCAGAGAGAAAGAGAAAGAGAGACAGAGGGAAAGAAAAAAACAGAAGGTGAGAGAAGTGGAGAGAGACAAAATAGATAGAGAGAGCGTGAGAGAGACAGAGAGAGAGAGAGAGAGAGAGCAACTGTTGTTTTTTATTACTGTTGTAGAATTAAAACCGACTTGGTCAACTCAAAGTGCTATAATTTTTCTTGTTTGTTTTTTTTTTTTTATTTCTTTGTTGTTGTTTTATTTGTTCTGCCCCCTAACGAACAGCCTGCATCGACACTGTTGATTCAAACTTGATTCACCGCGTTCTTTGTTCTGTAGTGTAAACTGACCTCTTACCGTTATTGAGTTATGCCATAGTTTTATAGAATAAAGACAAAGAGAATTCCATAGTAATAGACTAGAAGACCATAAAAAGACTAATATTAACACTAACAAACGAAAGCGTCTAGTTCAGTATTGCAGCTTTATAACCATTAGCGAATACATTTTGTACTATTCACTAACGAGGTATTCCAGACACACGAAATCAAACCGAGGCATAAAATAGTTCATGTGAAAATTAGTTTTGTTCTTAACCTATAGGGAATTCTTCTCTCCTCTTTTAGGGCCACCTTCTTTCTATTTACATTTGTAATTATCTGTCTGCTTTTCTTCCCTCTCAATCTTTATCCTTCTCTCCATTCTCGGTCCATTCTTTCTCTATCTCTTTCTCTCTCTCTCTCTCTCTCTATCTCTCTCTCTTTACCATGTTATCTATCTAGTTAGGTAGCTAGATAGCTACTTCTGTCACTCGCTCTGTTTGTTTCTCTCTCCCCTCATTATCTCTCACTCTGTCTCTGCTTCTCTCTCTCTCTCTCTCTCTCTCTCTCTCTCTCTCTCTCTCTCTCTGTCAGATATCTCTACTCATTGGTATGTACATTAATCTATCAATCTACACTTTATGATAAAAAAGAAAATGCAAGTGGCATTGTTTTCCAAACCGCTTTGAACAACAGGGTAATAAAACTACCCATCCTACCAGTCTTCTGCTAATATCGATTTGGAGAACACAACCTTGAAATTATACGTATCTGTGATTTTGTAAACTCTAGATCGTGTGACCCTGATTTCTTGTGGCCTGTTGTTTACCTGTATTGTTTCCCTCTTTGCCATGTGACCCGATCGCCCTGTGGTGAACACATAAAATTGTCAGACGTTAGTCTTAGGGTCCGTCCACAATATAGCCCATATAGTGCTGACGTTAGACGTTAAACCAACTTAACTCAACTCAACTGGCCTGTGATGTTATGGCCTACTGGTCATTTCCATCTTCGTGTGGCTATGTGGTCCTGTATTGTGAAAGGAGAAAGTGGGAGGTGGTGGTGTTGAACAGGAGGGGGAAGGGGTCGTCAATAGCGTCTCGGCGTGTTTGAGGCGTTTGGTCACAGCAAATTGTCGACCTGGCGTTATTTACGAGGCAAAGATGTGTTACGTTTAAATGAATAGAGAGTGGGAATAATTCAAACAAGACTGTTTCAACATCCAACGGATAAACAAAAAAAGAAAATGGTCAATTAAATATTTTTATTTAGGAAAGTCAGAGAGAGAGAGAGAGAGAGAGAGAGAGAGAGAGAGAGAGAGAGAGAGAGAGAGAGAAGAGGGGAGAGAAAGAAACAGACAGACAGAGAGAGAGACAGATAAACAGAGAGTGGCAGAGATAGAGAGATATAGAGAAAGAGACAAAATGAGGGACAAAAAGAGAAGGAATTATGAGGCGAAAGAGGGAGAGAGTGCAGACAAAACTGAAAGGGAAGAGATCAATTTCTTGCAATGCAAACTTTACATAGAGAAACAGCCCAAGTTAGACTTGGAAAAGAAGAAAGATCAAACAGGACGATACAGACAATAGCACTCTGGCCTGGCAAGCAGGAGTTCAATGGTTCGTTCTCAACTGTTGATCATAGGTTTCTTCGGTATAGCTACGGACCATACACATAAAAAGTGCACTGTACTATATCAAACCATTTTTTCGGAATAAAAATGCGAATCCAACTTGTAGGTAAAAGTTGAGGAACGATAAATCTAAAAGAAAAATTCGTATACTGGGTGTGCAGTCTGCCGCCGTTTAGACTCCCTCAGGGAAACCTGGAAGATCATAGAGATGAATATAAGAGAGGGAGGAAGGGAGAGAGAGAGAGAGAGGGGGGAGAGAGGGGGGTGGAGGGAATGTTGTTTTTATCACTGTTGTAGAATTGAAACTTGGTTCAGTCGAAGTGCTTATATTCTTTTGTTTATTTCTTTGTTGTTGTTTTATGTGTTTTGTAACCTAACGAACAGCCTGCCTCGACACTGTTGATTCGAACTTGATTCACCTCGTTCTTTGTTCTGAAGTGTAAACTAACCTTTAACGTTATTGACTTATGCCATAGTTTTATAGGATAAAGACAAAGAGAATTCCACAGTAATTGAGTAGAAGACTACAAAAAGACTAATATTAACACTAACAACCGAAAGCGTCTGGTTCAGTATTTCAGCTTCATAACCATTAACGAATGCATTTTTGTACTAGGCGCTAACGATGTATTCCAGACACACGAAATCAAACGGAGGCATAAAATAGTTCATGTGAGAATTAGTTTTGTTCTTAACCTATAGGGAATTCTTCTCTCCTCTTTTAGGGCCACCTTCTTTCTATTTACATTTGTAATTATCTGTCTGCTTTTCTTCCCTCTCAATCTTTATCCTTCTCTCCATTCTCGGTCCATTCTTTCTCTATCTCTTTCTCTCTCTCGATCTCTCTACCTTGTTATCTATATAGTTATTTAGCAAACTACCTGTGTCTCTCGATCTATCTGTTTATTTCTCTGTCTCCTTCATTATCTCTCTCTGCCTCTCCAACTCTCTCTCGCTCTATCTGTCTCTACCCCCCCTCAGTCTTGTGACCCGTCCACAATGTAGCCTACATCGCGCTGATATTGGGCGTTAAATCAACTCAACAACAACAACAACAACAACAACAATAACAACAACAACAACAATAACAACAACAACAATAACAACAACAACAACAACAACAACAACAGCAACAACAACATGCCAGCACTTTCTACAAAGCAGGACCAAATAAGGCATACTTAACTCCGGTTAGGATGTCTCTCGTGGCAAACTTCACACCACTTGGTTTCTCACTGACACACAAACATCTTTGAAGTTGGCACGCTTCAATCCCCACCTCTTTCTTGTGTTGTAAGAATTGTCTGGGTTGCAGGATGCTCATTTTATGGGACAATGGGTTTATCCAGGGGCGATGTTTACTAGAGGGAGAGTGATAGAAAGAGATAAAAGAGAGAGGGAGAGAGAGAGACAGAAACAGAGAGAGAGAGACAAAAAGACAGAAAAAGAGAGACAGAGAAGCAGAGATACGCAGACAGACAGACAGACAGACAGACAGATAGACAGACAGACAGATAGACACACAGACAGACATACAGACATATTCTTGCGCTATTTGAGCATTGAGAAATATTAGTGTCAAATGAGTTTAAACTTGACATTTAAGGCTGAAAATCTAATACGTGGAATAAAAAAAAACGACTAGAAAAACAAGGTGGTTGTGATTGTGTTGTTTGCAATCTATAGATCTTATGTATGAGGATTAAAGAGTTAAAAAATGTTTATGAAGCTATTGATGACTATTTGTCTTTAAATCGTATAGTATCCGTAGCAAAATTGTCTATAGTATTTATGTGATGTAAATGATTGTCAATAGACCTTATGTATCTGCAAGCTTTGATTGGGTGGCATGTTTGTATTTGTTGGATATATTATCTATAGACCTTGTCTATCTGTAGAATATATTTTCAATACACCTTGTGCATCTCTGGAACAATGCTTTGTACCGGGTTTATGTGGGATGATTCCATAAGTACTTATTTATCTGTATACTTTGTACCAGTGATCCTCAACAAACACCTATTACGCACCCACAATCTTTCACTGAAAATTACTCAAGACTTGAACCACATACGTTCACTAGCACAGGAACGTGATCAATGGAGATCATTCATCAAGCACATTGCAGAGATTGCTGAGGCGTCCCGATCTGATGACCAGGATGCGAAAGGCAAATAAGTCAAGTAAGTAAGTCAATACTTTGATAATCTTTATATCTTTTGTAAGGAAGCGAGACTTGGACATTAATCACACAGCTGGAGAGACGTATCACAGCAACTGAGATGTGGTTCATCCAAAGAATGCTCAAAGTCTCATGGACAACGAGAAAAAAAGCCCAAACCGGAAGTGTCTCAAGAGAAGCATGCATCAAATAATAAAATCAGGACACAACAAACAAAACTCGTTGGCCATGTTATGCTCAGATAATTATAGTTTAGAACATGTTATTACAACTGGTAAAATGAACGGAAAGAGAGCGAGAGGAAGACAGAGATAAAAGATCTGAGAAAGGGGTTGGAAGACGGATGAATTTAAGCAAAGGATCGACCTGAATGTGAAATGCGAGGACAGAAAGATGTAGAGAGACCTAGTCGACAACAGGCACGGTACTCCCTGATGATGCTACCTTGTGTCTGAATTTGTTGAATTATTGTCTGTAGACCTAGTGATGTCCATGTACATTGAAAACTTAAAACCGCTATGTATTTGAAAAATTCGTGTATCTGTTGGATTATTATCTGTAGACCTTGTAATGAACATGTGTATCTATACACATTGAATTCTTAAAGACGCTGTGTATTTGGAGACCTTGTGTATCTGTTGGTATATTGTCTGTAGGTCTTGTAATGACCATGTGTATCTATACACATTGAATTCCTAAAGACGCTGTGTATTTGGAGACCTTGTGTATCTGTTGGACTATTGTCTGTAGACCTTGTAATGATCATGTGTATACATTTAATACCTAAAGCCGATATGTATTTGGAGACCTTGTGTATCTGTTGGACATTTGTCTGTAAACCTTGTAATAACCATGTGCATACATATACATTGAATACCTCAAGACGCGGTATATTTGAAGACCTCGTGTATCTGTTGGACTATTGACTGTAGACCTTGTAATTACCATGTGTATCGATATACTTTGTGTACCTAAAGACGCTATGTATTTAAAGACATTGTATATATTTCAACTAGTGTCTGCGTTCTGAAGCACCTATGTCTGTGACGGCCATGTCCCTCGCTACAGCGGTGACCATCTACCCAGGCTACCCATGTGTTTTACACCACTCATTATCTCCCAGGAGACGTGAGGTAGGGGCGGGACGCGACCACCGACCTTTGTAAACACCCCAAGGCTTGGCCAATTATCCCGGCAAGTTACCCTCCCTTGACAGAACTCTTCTTCCTTCCTCCTCCCTAACAACTCTGTGCATCCGGTCTCGCGAGGCCGATCGATAGGTCCATATACAGTGTTTGAGTTTGAGATCGTGTCTTTGTCAAACCGTGCCTTCTCGTTCTATTTGTATAATTAGCAGATTTTTTGTTTGTAAATTATTATGGTCCGCTTCAGTTCATGGATGTAGGATATTTGTTGTTTTTTCTGCTCTATGAATTATTGATAATGGAGACGTGTGTACTGGCTGAGACTTGATCTTCGGACTATTTACCTGTTAGCCACGGAGCTCTACCAAACGAACCAGATAGTTCCATACCGTGTATGGGTTTGTGTCACATTGTATCTTCCCGTTCTTTTTTATTTTTGTAGATTGTCTGGTTTATAAAAAAAATTATACTACGCATCTACTCATGTGTGGAGAGTCTAGATTATTTCTGCTCCATAAATAATACTTGGTCACTATTTGAGACTGGACCTTCGGACCGTATGCAAATGAGCCACACAGCTCTACCGAACGAGTGAAATAGTTCCACTACAGTGTTTTAGTCACTCAGCGTTTTCGTGTACTTTTTAAATTCTTGAGTATCTAGTTTTTGTTAATAATAGGTATGTTAAGCTCATGTTAGGAGACTCCTATTTTGCGAGCAGAATATACCACAATTCTAAATGGCTTTTGTATCTATCTTACGATTGTAACTTTGAGATCGCGCTGTGTTATTTTTGCTCTACAAACTGATGTAAACAGAGACAGGGTCACAACTTCACTAATTGAAATTCGACCTCCGGACGGCATACTTGTCAGCCACAGGAAATGAAGTTCGCAGAAACACAATCAGCCCTTCGGAAGTGTACAAAGAGCATCCATTTGCATTCCGAAAAAAATTAATGTGCACACGCGGTGCGATATGGTGCGATATGGCGGTGAGTTTCCGGAAGCTCAACTATCGTAATTTGATTTAACAGGAATAGGCGAAGTATTTTTCTCACGCGCGTCGATCTTTTTAGTATGGATTGGGGAAAACAATCAAGAACGCATTCTGAGCTTGTTGTCATGGAAAGGGAGCAATGTTTTCTCGTGAAAGTTTATGTTTGTTTTTTTATGACTTTCATATTGTGTTATTTTATCTGCTACCAAATGTTATAACCTGTGCCATAAGCCACACAGCTCTGCCGACCGAGCTATATGAAGCTCCGCCAGTAATGTGGTAAAACCAGAGACTACAGATCTAGTAAGATGTTTCACAAAAAGAGCTCACAGTGCTTTTGGTACAGAGAGCTAGCGTGAAGCGCGCTATTTCTATTTCTTCATTGAAATGAAGGTGGTTGACCAATCTTCAGAGAGAGTTTTTACTAAGAATTAAAGAAAGAAGCAACCGCCTAACAATGCCAACCAACATACACCAAATCCGCCCCTTGAAACCTCTCGCTATTTGGTACAGGGGTTGGGGTTGGTTTAACGTCCAACAGCAGCACTATATATGCTATATTGTGGACGAGCCCCAAGACGACGTCTGAAATTTTATGTGCTGCCACACACGAGACAGGGCGGGGATACCAAGACTCCTGTCTCAGCCGGTCACATTATACTGACACCGACTCAACCAGTAGGGAACGCAAACGCCAGGATTCGAACTCGGGACCTTTTGCGTCGAAAGCCAATGTTCTACCCCTGGACCACCGCGCCCCCCCCCCCCCCTAACCCGGTGTAGCACGCCACACGGACTCATCGACTAACGATACTCAGAGTCCACCTGGCGGCCGCCAGACAGACTCAGAGAGTATCTGTGGCGGCCGCCAGAAATACTCTATTTACGCGAAAAAGACTCAAATTTTTCTGTAGATCTAGCGGGGGCGTGGGTGACTGAATGCTAGATCTAAGTTAACAAAATTTTGGCGGAGTTGAGCTTTTCACGCATTCTGGGTCGTCTAAATTGAGTTTCTTTTAGTTGCGATGCATAATTATGGCCGTAAAAGCTTAAGACGTATGCACAACTTTAAAAAAAGATGTTCTGTTATACATTTTCAGTTTTCTGGCTCAACAAAAAAGTCAGAGTCGGTTTCGCGTAGATAGAGTGTTCCTGGCGGCCGCCACAGATACCCGAGAGTGCTTTTGGCGGCCGCCAGACAGATTCCTGAGTTTGGCTAGCGGCCGCCAGGCGAACTCTGAGTAGCCCTGGCGGGCTGGTCAGGGTGGCGTGCTACACCGGCTCTATGCTACAGCACTGTTGAAAACGATGGAGGCGGTTATATATATATATGCACAGACCTTCAGATCTGCCCGGGATATCTCGGCGTGCGCTCAACAACTCAAACCTGCTCACGCGCGTGCTAGCACCTGCTTTATTGCGTAGATAAAACTGAGCACGGGCTTTTACGACATCCAATCCTGTACATGCGAGGTGGGTAGGTTTATGTCAATACATGTTTTATTATTATTAATAGTAATAATATATCGGTTCTTTCCATTGAAGGTCGCCGATGCATGTGGTATTAGAACGACCTAGAGTTCAGTCACTGAACGTAGGAGGAACAGTGTAGACTAGAGATTTATTTGCAGTTCATATCATTTAACATTACTATTTTGTTTTCTCTTTTATCCTCTCAATCGTGGCTAAAGCTTGGAAAAGCCTGATACAAATAAGTACATGTACATGTATTAATGGGATGAGTGGATAGACAATTTTAATTAAAAAAAATAGAGAAGGAAAAAAATCTGGCATCCTTTGCTCAGACTATCTCCGGCATACAGTGATGTCACTTGAGCCCTCAGAAAAAATAATTGGCCATCTTTTCTATAAACGGACGAAAAAAATCGTATACATTTTGCTACACTTTTGTTGGTTACAAATGTACACCTTGACAGGTGGTTGGGTAGGCATGTTTGTTTCTTATGTCATTAAGGATCCAACGAGACTTTAATCCCACGGAAAGAGCTTTGTTATATACATATACATATTTCTATTTCTCTCTCTCTCTCTCTCTCTCTCTCTCTCTCTCTCTATCTCTATCTCTTTATCTTTCTCTCTCTCTTTCTCGTCCTCTCTCTTATCTATCTATATATGTATCTCTGTTTCACTCTCTGTATGATTGTGTTTTTGTATCCATCTGTATTTCTGTCTTTATCTGTCTCTCTGTCCCTGTCTCCGTCTCATTCTCTCTCCACCTCTCTCTCTCTCTCGTTTCCCTCTGCCTGTCTGCCTGTCTGTCTCAACCACTAGAAAAGCACATTAGACATTATAGTTCACTAAAACGACTGTATTTGTAACTTCGTCAGTATAATAGAGATTAAGGTCAAACTTTGTAGTTGTGTCAAAATTTATGAGAGCTTATTCACAGCAAACCTTCAAAGATTGTAACCTATAAATTTCATGATTGCACGAAAGCACAGATTTAAAATAATTTATAATAAGACCATAACATAAGTGAATCATACATACACACGGCCGACCCTATCTTCGATCTACCGGTTTAGTGTCTACTATTTCCTATCCTAAATAACTAGATCTAGATCAAGAAGAGAAAAGAAAACTGATTGGAGGAGAAAAGGAAATCAGTGAATTGGTTTACGGTATAAGGGCTCTGTTTTCTAATCAACTAGTTTCCACTGGTTTACACAGAAGTGAGTGAGATTGGTTAGAGAAGGGTGAAGGGGGAGGGGGTAGGGGGTAGGTAGGGCTGCCTTCAGGCGACAGTGGGCTTCGTGTCTCAGAAACAACGAACAACGGGCCATCTTTTTCATCTTCTCCCCCATCTTTCTACTACTACCAGATCTAATTATTTCCCCAGGGCCGTTGCTTTAACTTGAAAAAGCAAAGGCGGTGGTTTATAATGTTTTATTTTTATTTTATTTGAGTTTGTTCTTTAAACTAACTACTAGGAATGTAACCTGAGCTTGAGATTGTAAGAGAAGGTGTTTGTGTTTTTGTTGATGTTTTCTTTTTCTCCAAGTTTTTTTCTACATGATGCGATAATTTAGAGGTTTACTTTATTAATTGGAAGATTTTTAGTTGGAAATTAAAATGTGAGATAGGTAAAGAGAGATTAGGAGAGAGACAGAGATATCAAGAGAGGCTGAGTAGAGAGAGAGTTCAAAATTGGTAGAGGAATAAGATAAGAAAGAGAGACAGATACACACACACACACGTACACACATGGTGAGAGAGAGAGAGAGGGAGAGAGAGAGAGACTGAACAGAGAGAGGCTGGGTAGAGAGACAGTTAATAATTAATAGAGGGGTAAGATTATGAAAGAGAGACAGAGATACATAGACATACATACACATGGAGAGAGAGAGAAAGAGATATAAAAGAGATACGGAATTCAATGAAACATAACCGATAGAACCAAAGGCAGCTATTCTGAGTCAATGACAAAGAGAGAACATGAAAAATGTTATGTACTTTATATGTTGGCTGATTATTAAATCTGAAGAAATAAATACAAGACTCCAGCCTATATCGTAACGTTCATGTCTAGTAGTTCAGATCAATAAATTGTTTTCTTTTCATGGGGTACCGGATATTACAACTGATGCGGCCCATTGTAGTTGTCCGCCGAAACTTTCGCTGTTGTTAACAAGCTCTGGTTGTCCGTGTCTCTCGACAGTGCAAGATCACAGAGAGAGATAGAGAGAGAGAGAGAGAGAGAGAGAGAGAGAAAGAGAGAGAGAGAGAGAGAGAGAGAGAGAGA
>RQTK01000367.1:47864-49959 GCA_003991915.1 Elysia chlorotica | reverse complement strand
TTAAGAAAACTATAATTTTTTATTCGGTCGGTCGCAGAAAGCAAAGCTTACGTGTAATATCTGCAAGGTACCGAGACAAATTGGATAGGGGGACGGGACACAATAGCGGCATACTCGAGCCTCGTGACTTGATTAGTTGCATTACATTGTGTTATACTGACACCGACCCAATAAGTAGGTAGTAAGATCGCAGATCGCTCCAGCGGGATTTGAACCTCATACCATCTGCATCGCAGGCCGGAGTTTTAACCCATGCAACCGCGGCACCCAGAAAAGTACAGAAGAATTTTTCTGATTAATTTGACACCATCCAGGAAGACTCCAAACGGAAGAAGCACCGCGAGCTGGATCCCTTGCTCTTTAATCTAAAGCCGACTAAATGTAAACCACCGACTGAGACATACTAAGCCCCCAAAGGGTTAAATCTTCGACCCAATTCCTTATATAAAGATAGTGCACTGTTAGAATAACCCACTAACATATTGGAACGTATTATTGTTCCCTGAGTTTGAGATTGCGGCATAGGATACCGTTTCTATGGTCACGGAGTCCATTTTGGTTGACCACAACTAAAAATCATGAACATTATTTTTATAGATATCTTGTTACAGTACCCCGCAAAAGCTTTGCCTCAAATTTTTTATATCTACTTATGATGTTGTTGTTGTTTTTCTTATCAATTTTCAGAAATTCGAGTTTTTAAATTGGTTTTCAAGAAAGAAAGCGGGAGGAAAGAAAAAGGAGTAGAAGAAGAAGAAGAAGAAGAAGAAGAAGAAGAAGAAGAAGAAGAAGAAGAAGAAGAAGAAGAAGAAGAAGAAGAAGAAGAAGAAGAAGAAGAAGAAGAAGAAGAAGAAGAAGAAGAAGAAGAAGAAGAAGAAGAAGAAGAAGAAGAAGAAGAAGAAGAAGAAGGAAGAGAGAGAGAGAGAGAGAGATAGAGAGAGAGAGAGAGAGAGCGAGCGAGAAAGAGATATAGAGAAACAAAGAGAGAGATAGTGAGTAACTCATGCGCAGTTTTCCTGTCCTAAAACCAAGAATAAATCTCAGACCATTGTTCTAGTGACTGCCCCATCTTGTTCAAATCTTTGAGCAAACATCGAATTTGAAGGAAAGTATGCCCCAAAAAGTATAAAGAAAAGGTACTTTTGTCTCCGGCCCAAAATGTTTTGGAGGCCTGGTTGTGGCATAACAACTTCAAATGCACACCGCCTCATCAGCTACGATTACTGATCTTCTAAATCTAGTTGTCCGTTAGCTGGAAGATCGATTTTGCGCAATACCGAACCCAAGGGATCTCATTATAATTCCACAATGATTTGTCCTTTATGGCAAATTGCCATTTGCTTCGAACCCCGTCCCCTTGATTAACTTTGGGCTCAATATTGCGCCTGAAACATGCATACACTTCTCACTTCTCTTCTAACAAACACCAAATGAGCAGAAATGTTACTGTATTCCTGCTTAAAAAAATGATTTTATCGTCTCCGATCCAAAATGTTTTAGGGGGACTAGACTGTACCACAGCAACTTCAAATGCAAACCATATCATCAGTTTGGATTAGTAATTTTCTATATCCAGTAGTCCGTTAATTTGGAGATCGATCGAGCCTGATATTACATCCAATGACTGTCATCATAACTCCATATTATTATGCCATTCATGACAAATTACCATTTCATTTGAGCACCCTCGCTTCACTTGCATTGATTATGTTTGGGCCCAATATTGCGCCTGAAATATGCACTCCCCCCCCCCTCCCCCAACTCCCTTAACCTCTTGTATCTTCAAATCCCATTCCAGATCACCCTAGACCTGATATCGAAATAAAAGTAGGCGGCAGGGACGAGTTTTAAATGTTATATTAATGTTTATTATACACGGCTGGCTGTGTAAAGCTTTACGGAATCTTGCATTGCAAGGGAGGGTAAATGAAACATTGAGGTTGATAAATGCAGATGGGCAGACCGAAAAAAAAGAAAAAGACAGAAAGAGAGAGAGAGAGAGAGAGAGAGAGAGAGAGAGAGAGAGAGAGAGAGAGAGAGAGAGGAGAGGGAGAGAGAGAGAGAGAGAGAGAGAGAGAGAGAGAGAGAGAGAGAG
>RQTK01000367.1:30364-45364 GCA_003991915.1 Elysia chlorotica | reverse complement strand
CAGATTCTTGGGATAAACTAGAAGTGTAGCCCCTCTCTGGTCCATATAGCATTGATATATCGGATTTGTTTTAAGTCTAGAAACTAGTTTGCCTAGTTTCTTACTCTCTTGAGTAAACATTTTACACATCGGTGTACCTAGGTATTTTTATCTTCTCTCTTTCTCTCTCTCTCTCTCTCTCTCTCTCTCTCTCTCTCTCCCCTCCCCCACTCCTTTTTTAGCCCTTAAATGGCTTGAACGATTGAAATCAAAACTATAAGAACTGACAGAAACATAATTATATACACTTCTTATATACTGTCTCTCATTTAGTCTTTTTAATATATGGATATATTCTACTTTGAATTGGCCCCGCGGTTCGTTGCGGTTTGTAGAAAAAAGAACTAAAGAAAAATATGGAGAAAAAAGACGTACACAAATGGATTGGAGCCCGCGCCTTCTACAATAAACCAATACGCCTTACAAAGATATTGAAATCTTGCACGCTAGCCCCTAAGCGATTCAGTTTTTTTTTTCTTTTTGCTGCGACAAAATCAATGTCATTGTAAATTAAACATTTTTCACACGAGACGATATTGTTTTGTCTTGTTCACCCGAAGTATTTTGTTAT
Organism: Elysia chlorotica; assembly: GCA_003991915.1. Lineage (NCBI taxonomy): Eukaryota > Metazoa > Mollusca > Gastropoda > Plakobranchidae > Elysia > Elysia chlorotica. The sequence continues at coordinate 44,754 of RQTK01000367.1, read as the reverse complement.
CTTTCTTCACGACAACCTGTCCGTCAGTCTGAAAACCATCATTGCGCCATTGGGAGCAGTAGTTTTAGTTGCATCAGCACTATATAGGATACCTTGTGAACGGGCCCCAAGTCTGGCGTCTGACAATGTAATGTGCTGCGTCACATGAGACGGGGCGGAGATACCGACTGTCTCAGTCGGTCACATTAAACTGTGAAGACAGTCCCCATACATATACAGTAGGACAAAACACATTATGATTTTCATCAATTATCGATGTAGGCTTTTTTTTTTGTACCATTACTCAAACAATGCGATGGAGAATCAGAATAATTATTTACACAGCTGTCCTAGATCGTTGTTGCCCCGCAGGAGGGGCAATCACCCCACAGCGGGGAGACAACTTAGACAAAATGGAAGACACATTGAAAGTTAAAATTATTCGGGAGTTGATCAACATAGATCAGTTTATATACAGTCATTATGTAGGCGGTGCTCTGCTATGGGAGAAATATATGTTTCAAATGCGCGAGATAATATTGTTGACATTCTAAAGTTTTAATTCTTTTTTTTTTTTTAATAATTTACAGCGCATAATTATTTGCAATCTCAAAAAGGCGGGAATACAGGACTTTCTTTCCTTTCTGTCTCTCTGTGTCCATCTCTCTGTCTCTTCTCTCTTTCCCCTCTCTCTGTCAGTGTGTGTGTGCATCTGTCTGTCCGTCTCTATCCCTCTGTATCTCTCTGTATCTCTCTATCTCTCTCCCTGTCTCTCTGTCTCTCTTTTCAAGTTCATTCAATATACACTTTTAACCCACAAGCAGTTATTTTTGTTTAACCTTATTGCTGTTGTTTTCCCTCGTTCCCATCAGCCCATCAGTGTGGGAACCATCGTTGAACCATTGGCCGAGGACTGGACGCACCTTCAGACAGGGGGCGCGGTGGCCCAGGGGTAGAACATCGGCTTTCGAAGCAAAAGGTCCCGAGTTCGAATCCTGGCGGTTGCGTTCCCTACTGATTGGGTCGGAATCAGTATAACGTGACCGGCTAAGACAGGAGTCATGGTATCCCCGCCCAGTCTCGTGTGTGGCAGCACATAAAATTGTCAGACGTCCTTATTGGGGCCCGTCAACAATATAGCCTATATAGTGTTGATGTTGGACGTTAAAACCAACTCAACTCAACTCAACTCGCACCGTCAGACAGTGTGACAAATACAAAATGTGATTTGTATCGACTGTCGTGCTAAGTATGTTACCATTACACCAACCATACGATGCAGGTAATATGGTGTTTACACAGGTGTCACAAGTCATTGTAAGAAGGAAGGAAAATCACAGCTCAGCAAGGTGACAGCCAAGACAAAGTTAACACACTTTCTAGTTAAAATTTGAAATTATGAGAATGTAGGTCAGTAAAACTCGATGTATTTTATTTGTCCGGTGTTCGGTTGTGATAGGTATCTATGTTTTGCATGCATGCGATAAATATCGACTTTTTAAAATTATTTGATAAAATTGATTTTATTTTCTTTCTCTCTCTGTCTTTCTCCTCCTCTAAGCCCTTCTCTCTCTCTCTCTCTCTCTCTCTCTCTCTCTCTCTCTCTCTTTCTCTTTGTATCTCTTTTTCATTGCTAAGACATCAGATTCATTTCTACAAGTTTTCTCAACAAGACGCTATTCTTTTACTCTTATTTTTTCTCTCTCACTCAGACAGTGTGCCAAATACAAACTTTGATTTTTTTTAAAATTATCTCGTTAGAAGTTTCACCATAACACTAACTTTGCAATGCAAAAACAGATAATAATTATTTACACAGCTGTGATCGTTTAGTGTTGGGATAAAGGACGATCACCTCTAAGCGAAGACAAATACACCTGGCAATTAGACTGAAAATTAAACTAATGTCGATCTGAAATAAGCACGTGTATTTGTCCGGTGTTTGTGGAAGAAATCTGCTTTGTACGTGCACGCTAATCGTCCAGTTTTTTTAATTAGTTTTTTTCCCCCACTTATTTACAATCTTCATCTGGCGAAGAAATGAGACTCACTTTTTTCTGTTTCTCTGTCTGTTTGTCTGTCTGTGTGTCTGTCTGTCTGTAATCTATCTCTCTATCTCTCTATTTCTCTCTATTCAATTATTTCTCCCTGTCTCTATCGCCTCTCTCTGTCTCTCTCAATGTGTATATCTGTGTGTGTGTGTGTGTGTGTGTGTGTGTGTGTGTGTGTGTGTGTGTGTGTCTGTGTGTCAGACACGTGACCAATCTCAGGCGCATAAACCATAAGGCCACGGGTATGCGAAACAGAAATGGTTCCTCCATAATTATTGCACTCTCTCATTCCCTCTCCCTCCCTCCTCTCTCTCTCTATCTTTTCTTTTCTTTTTCTTTCTTTCTTTAGTCTCTCCCTCTTTGTCTTTCTATAACTCTCTTTCTCACTCCCTTTCTCTCTCATATGCCCAATCTCTCACGCACTCTATTTCTCCCCCCCCTCTCTCTCTCTCTTTCTCTCTCACTCTGTGACTCTTACACACTAATTATTTGCTAAATATTTCCCATGTTTGTTTTTCAGCCATAACTTAATCCGATTTGAGGAGCCCTATGTTGTTCAAGCTTCAAGTGGGCGGGATGTGCCTCCATCACAGATGTTGGAATTAATTGCCAGGTTGCATGTGGGATTGCTCTATTATAATTATTCCCAACAGGACATTATTGTGTTGTTGTTGTTGTTTCTTTGTTTTTGTTAGAAGGCTTGTGGTTGTTGTTCTGGTTCCTTATTTACAGGGAGGGAGGTTACCGTGTATTTATGAGTTTTCTGAGTTTTATCCCATACCAAGCTGTCTTTTTCTTTTCAGGATGGGCCCGCGTCAGGATAATGAGATTAGATGGGACAGTAGTTCCTGGCATCCCAGCAAGCAGCACGTAAAAATGTCAGACTTTAAGATTAAGATCTGTCCTCGACACCGCCTATTGGCTGATGATGGAATGCAAATAAGCCAACGCACAAATCGCATATAAACAAGAATTATGTTATTGTAGGTTGTTGTTGTTGTTGTTGTTATTATTATTGTCGTTGATGGTGCTATCAGGATGTCTTTCTTTGTGTTAATGTTATTGTATTGTCGCAGAGTCATTTTATCTAAATTTTACGTCCAGTAATTGTCCTAATAGATGGAATATCAAATTTTATCGACATTGGTGACGGAGCTTACAACTCGACTTTAAAATTGTTAAAAAATGTTACGTTTTGAAGGTTTTTTCATACACTTTTTTGCCAAAATTTTAACGACTTGTGGGCTATATTTACGTATACAGTTTTTAATGGTGATCCTACAAATCTTCCGCTCTTGTAAACAAGAAAGAAGAAAAAGACTAAACAATCTAGGTACATGTATACAACGCAGCAAATGATCTTTAACACGGTTCACAGCTGGCACGCCTTTTCTGGAGCATCCTAAATGGAATCAGATAGGATCCAAACCTAAGACCTCGTTTTTGCCAGTGTAGCTTGAGCTGTGAGACGCCCCCACATGCATGGGGTTATACGCCGCCATTTATTTCAAAATGAATTGATAAAAGACGTGAAAAAAACACAAAAACTAAAAACTCATGACGATCTAAGACCCAGACTTACTTAACAGTATGCAGTTTTGCCAGATCTCAGACTTTTATCTTACTTTTCTAAATAAATTAAAAAAAAAAAAACTGGACCCCCTCTCTCCCAAAAAAAGGAATGGGAGGAGAAAAAAAAACATTTTGAACCAAAACATGACATGCTGTATCCCACATCAAAACTAAACTATCAAACAAAACAATGAAGGGAAGAACAATAATTGGCAACGAAAATATAGAAAATTGTTTGGCTGTAGATATATTATCCAATGACTCAATAAAAGTGCGTCCGCACGTCATATCTTAACCTGGAGAGAGAGAGAGAGAGAGAGAGAGAGAGAGAGAGAGAGAGAGAGAGAGAGAGCGAAAGAAAGAAAGAGAAAAAGACAGATAAAGAGAGAAAAACTTTCTGCGTTCTATTGCCCTCACAAAATCATTCCATTAATTGTGCGTGTGCAAAATTATGCTAAATCGTGCGAGAAAAAAAAAGAAGGCAAATCAAAGTTCACCTCGAGCGCAAAGCTGGGAGTGAGGGTCTTATCTCCACTGGCGGAAGCTTCGTGTTTGTTTCATGGTGGACCAATATAGCCTATATAGTGCTGATGTTGGACGTTAAACCAACTCAACAACAACAACAACAGTTTCATGGTGGACCAATATAGCCTATAATTATAGTGCTGATGTTGGACGTTAAACCAACTCAACAACAACAACAACAACAGTTTCATGGTGGACCAATATAGCCTATAATTATAGTGCTGATGTTGGACGTTAAACCAACTCAACAACAACAACAACAACAACAACAACAACAACAACAACAACAACAACAACAACAACAACAACAACAACAACAACAACAACAACAACAACAACAACAGTTGCATGGTGCACGCCTTGATCAGCCTATCTAGTCTATACATAAACTATCACTGGGGTCTGGTAATCGCAAGGCCTCTTGTGTTGACCACTGGTCAGTGGTCAGCTGGCCCAAACGGGCACGGCTGCTGCCAGTGCTGGGCGGTCAGTGGGTGGTCACTCGCGGAAATTGCCAGCTCAGGAGGCGCACCTGATGGCCGGCGATGGGCCGGATTAAGTGATCCAGTGGCGGGGTCAGTGGTGGTAAGTGCAGGTCAGTGCAGGGCAGATGGTCAAAGCTCCAAGATTTCCTTAAAAAACTCCACCCCCCCCCCCTTCCCAAGGGCGCGGTGGTCCAGGGGTAGAATATAGGCTTTCGACGCAAAAGGTCCCGAGTTCGAATCCTGTGTGTTGCGTTCCCTACTGGTTGGGTCGGTGTCAGTATAATGTGACCGGCTGAGACAGGAGTCATGGTATCCCCCGTCTGGGGGTCCGTCCACAATATAGCCTATATAGTGCTGCTGTTGGACGTTAAACCAACCCAACCCCAACCCCCCCTCCCTTCCCTCCCACCGCGTTTACAAAACCTCCACACCATCCACCGTCTAGAGCTAATGCTAGAAAGTTATGAACTCACATCGTTTCTTTTTTTTTCTCTCTCTCTCTCAGTATTTGGCCAGAGCTCCAGGATTTTCCTTAAAAAAAACTCCCCCCTTCCTCCCTCCCTACAACCGCTTTTACAACAACCCCTCTCTCTTTACACTTTTCTCTTTCTTTTTTTCCCTTTCTATTTGCCCTCTCTATTTCAATAATTTTAAATCCAAAATCAGTAAAAAAAAAAAAAGATTGAGTCGTTGGCAGTACATTTATAATGTGACCGACTGAGACATAAGTCAAGGTTTTTTATCTCATAAAAATATCAGACGTAGGTCTAAGGGGCCGTCTACAATAAAGTGCCTTATGTAGTGTCAAAGCTAGATGTTAAGCAACCGATCATCTCGGACCTCCTGCTTTCCTGTCTTGTGAGTTACCGACTGAGCTATGTAGAGCCCCGGGTACAAATTGTAATGGGTTATTATCTTACGGAGCATCAGGTATAAGGAACCAGTACAAGAGTTTCGTGTGTGGCAGCACATACATCTTTTTAATTTCTAAAAATTTTGTTAAGTGATTTGTTTTATTTTATTTTTATAAACTTTTTTCAAATTTTCACAGCACATCAAATTGTCAGACGTCAGTCTTGAGGTCCGTCCACAATAAAGCCTTTATAGAGCTGACGTTGAAATTTAAACAAACACAACTTAATCCCATTCTGTATCCTTCTAGTATCACGCAAAATATGATTGTCAGACGTAAGCCTTGGGGTCCGTCTACGTTAAAGCCTAGATCTATTTTGCTGACGATAGGCGCTCAGAACCCAGCAAACCAAACAAAACTCAAATTTTTTATCGCTGATAAATTGTCAGAAAAGACTGAAGGCATAGACCGCTCTGTGGATAGTCAATGAATGGACCGAAAGTCAACACATCTTTTTACAAGATCGACATAATTTATCATTTTTTAATTCTTAACTTAGTAACTTGCTTGGCTATTCAGGTGTATTTTTCCAACCCAATCTGCCTACACAACAACATGTATGGCGTCCTTGCATAGTGAGTTGAGTTTGCAAAATGTTGTTGAAGTTTTATTGGAGAGTGTGAAGCAGTCAGAGGTGTCACGGAGAGATTTTTGTGCATTTGGGCTCGAATAATTAAGATTGTAGCGTTCTTATTATCTTAGTTAAATCAAAGACTATAGATTTAGTGAGATGGTTCACAACGAAGATTTTGCGTATATGAATCGGGATACTCTAGGCGGTTGCTTCCATCTTTAAATTAATCTTTCTGTAACGTTGACATATCTAAAAAAAAAAAAAAAAGAAAATAGCTCACATGTGAGACATAACGCACTGTGTGGACCAGACATCCATAGTATCGAACTATCTACACAGTGCTGAGTCAGCGTGTCGACATCCCACATGTTTTTGGTCCAACGCATTCTGTGTGTGCTGCGAAAACTGCGAGGCTGAGCCACTTTGGCTTGGAAGCTGTGAAGAGCAGACGAGCAGAGACGATCGACCATGACAGTAGCCTGACAAAATCTAGGTGAGTTTTCGGGTAACATTAAATAGAGCATTATTAATATGGTTTTCAGTTAGTTGTAGTATAGAAGCTTTCTGTTAGTTTAACCTCTGTTAAATTATAAGATACGATAATATACGATAATTTTTATCATCCACAAAGTGAAAGTTTGGTTGGATAAACCAGCAACAACAGGAAAATTAACATTGGCCTGTGCACGGCACTCGAAACTGTCTCCACTTAAGAAAAGAAACATTTTTAATCCTCTCTGACTCGCTTTGTCTGGTGAAAGCGGTTGGGGAAACAAACTAGACAAATCCAACATTTCTTAACTTATTGAAAAAATTCCACGAACTACAGAAAAACGGTAAGAAAAATTTCTTCTTCTTCTTCTTCCTCTTCCCCTTTGTTTTCTTTCTCTTCTAATCATCCCTTTGCCACGGACACGTTCGTTCACCATTAATGTTAGATCTAGATTTTTTGCATGACTGGGTAGATCCTTTCTTTTTCTCCATTAACTCTGTCTCCGTCTCTCTGTCTCTCTTTGTCTCTCTCTATTTGTCTCATGTCTCTCCCTTTCTCTGCCTCTCTTTCTGATGCTCTCTCCGTTTTTATCTCCCTTTATTTCTCTCTCTCTCAATCTTTCTTCCTCACTACACTTTTGTCTTTCTTTCTTTTTTTTCTTCCTTTTTTTCTCTGCATTTCAATTTTCCGACCCCATATATTCCTTCTTCTTTTTCCTTTTTCCCTTTTTCTATATTTTCCCTTCTTAGCCTTCTTACGCTTGTTCATACCATCAACTTTAGTTCGATGTCCTTTGTTCCTTTCATATCTACATATCGTTTTATTTTTCTGACTTGGTAGTTAGACAGAGTTCTAGATTACATCTAGTACATCTAGTTAGACAGAGTTCTAGATTACATCTAGTACATCTAGTTAGACAGAGTTCTAGATTACATCTAGTACATCTAGTTAGACAGAGTTCTAGATTACATCTAGTACATCTAGTTAGACAGAGTTCTAGATTACATCTAGTACATCTAGTTAGACAGAGTTCTAGATTACATCTAGTACATCTAGTTAGACAGAGTTCTAGATTACATCTAGTACATCTAGTTAGACAGAGTTCTAGATTACATCTAGTACATCTAGTTAGACAGAGTTCTAGATTACATCTAGTACATCTAGTTAGACAGAGTTCTAGATTGCATCTAGACAGAGTTCGAGATTACATCTAGTTAGACAGAGTTCGAGATTACATCTAGTTAGACAGTTGGAGATTACATCTAGTTAGAGTTCGAGATTACATCTAGTTAGACAGAGTTCGAGATTACATCTAGTTAGAGTTCGAGATTACATCTAGTTAGACAGAGTTCGAGATTACATCTAGTTAGACAGAGTTCGAGATTACATCTAGTACATCTAGTTAGACAGAGTTCTAGATTACATCTAGTACATCTAGTTAGACAGAGTTCTAGATTACATCTAGTACATCTAGTTAGACAGAGTTCTAGATTACATCTAGTACATCTAGTTAGACAGAGTTTCAGATTACATCTAGTTAGACAAAGTTCACTAACTTCACTTTCTTTTGTGGATCTAGAGAGAGTCAGCGATCATCAGGTAATGTACGACCGGATTCTACTTAACCGGTGCTTTGCAAGGTTTATGCGTGAGGCTTCCAGGTCCGGGGGGGGGGGGGGGTGAAGGGGGTTAGATTGCCTCAAGTGGTAGAGCGTTGGTCGGGAGGTCCTCGGTTCGAACCCCATGATCGTTCAAAAATTGATTGGTCCAATTTCGTCCCCTGATGATTGACTCGGCGTCAATTTAATTTGACCGTCTGAGTTGTCCAGGTCTCCCTGTCATGTCCTGGGTATGACAGCTCATAAATCTGTCAGACGTTAATCTTAGGGCCCTTCCACAATATAACCTGTACAGTGCTGACGTTCGACTTTAAGAAACCAATAGCGAAATCTTATTTTGACGTAGCGTGTCACGTCTATGGGTGAAGACTTTATTTGCCCAATTTCGCCCCCTTCTGGTGCGTGTTGGTGGCAGTATAATGGTTGGTCATGGGCTACAGTAGCCTATAATGTTGGTTGGTTGGTTGGGTTTTAACGTCCAACATCAGCAACTATAGGCTATATCGTGGACGGGCCCCAAGACGGACGTCTGACAATTTTATGTGCTGCCACACACGAGACAGGGTGGGGATACCATGACTCCTGTCTCAGCCGGTCACATTATACTGACACCGACCCAACCAGTAGGGATTGTAACAGCCAGGATTCGAACTCGGGACCTTTTGCGTCGGAAGCCGATGTTCTACCCCTGGGCCACCGCGCCCCCCGCAGTATAATGTGACTGGATGAGACAGGATTCCAAGTCACCCCGCCCTGCCTCGTGTGAGGCAGCATATAGAATTGTCAGACATTAGTCTTGGGGCCCGTCCACAAGATGCCTATATAGATAGCAATTAACTCAACTTATTTCAACTCGAGGAACCTACTATACCAACTTAGGGAAAGCACGCCTCTTTTGTGGCATGCAGCCTGACTGTGGTTCTCATTCCAGAATCAAACCATCCTTCAATGTCCAAAACCCAAAGTCTTCTTGGTATACCACGCCCTTTCCCATATTTTTAAAACTAAATAATGGAACCACATTCTTTCAGGCTACTTTTATTCAAACTGAATTAAAAAACGTGTTAAACTTAGTCCTCTCAACTGCTTTTAATTAAAAACAAAAGCTTCTCCGTCAGTTTTAGAGTACAGTCAGATCAATTCTCTCAAGGTGTTCACTGTTCCCAGGATCTTTGAAGTTAAAATCTCATACACAGCACTAACTTGCACTTTTCTTTTCTTGCTTTTTTGTTGTTTTTTTGTGCGTGTTTTGTTTTCGTTTTTTTTTTTACAAAACGTGCTGATATTAGTCCCTAAATAGATATGACATACATTTTGAGACCTGTAGCTCATAACAAAAGAGAGGGGCGCGATGGTCTAGGGGTAGAACATCGACTTCCGACGCAAAAGGTCGCCAGTTCGAATCCTGGCTGTTGCGTTCCCTACTGGTTGGGTCGGTGTCAGTATAATGTGACCTGGCTGAGACAGGAGTCATGGTATCCCGCCCTGTCTCATGTGCGGCAGCACATAAAATTGTCAGACTTTCGTCTTGGGGCCCTTCCATAATATATAGTCTATATAGTGTTGCTGTTGGACGTTAAAACCAACCCAACCCAACTCATAACAAAAGATCTAGCCCAGTGCGAGAGATAAGACAAGAGGCAGAAAGACCAATCTTTCTAACCTTTTACTACCGTGAAAGAAATCTGCACCTGGCTCCCAAACCACTAGAGAAGATATTTACTGATGTTAGTCCTCAGCTACTGGGGTTTTTAAAGGACATTGATCTTCACTTTTAACCGACCCTTTTTACACTCAACTTTTATGCTTTTGCCACTCAGTCAGAGGGATAAAAAATAACCGTTGCTTTTAGTGGACTGTATTAACTGTCTTAGGATATCGTGGGCACAATATAAAACAACTGTTACTGTGCGGACTGTAAAAACAAACTCACTCACTAATTAATGCTCCTTCCTCCACGTCGATGCTAGGCTGAGACTTTTCGTCTCTTCTCTAATGTTGAAGCATACGTATCTGCTTGATTTGTCCCGGTGAAAGTACAACCATCTGGAAGGTGGGAACGCATGAACAATGGACACCATCAGAGCTGCCAACCCACCCAGCAATGAAGGGTACAAGTGTAGGTGAATAATTTTGCTTAAGAAAAATAGAGTTCATATAGCATACGCCTTTTTTAAAAAAGGTTGGCAGCTGTGCATTTCAATATTCTTTCTAACACATATTTCGGCATGACCCAATCTCCGTAAAGCTTAAGCATAATTTTTGTTGTCTTAACACACAAAAAATTACGGGTAGAATTATGTTTATTAAATAAAAGGTGTTCACTTTGACCGGTGTCAGTATAAATTTGATCTGCTCTGGCAAAAACTTTGGCCATCCCGCAGTATGTCAGTTAATTAAGTCGTAAATGTTGGGCCCCACGCGTATTTAAATTGAAATTGAAACTTTTCAAATGGAAATTTTCATTGAAATGTTATGATTGCTCCTTCAAAATTGTATGTAATCCTCAAAAATACTTTTTGACTATTTCAAAATTCGGGGCAAGAGTACAAAAAAAACGAACAACAATAAGGGTAAACAAACCAACAAAGTATGGTGACATAGTGGTGACATAGTGACGATATCCACGAAGGTGAGCTAGGTAGGTATCAGTGCTGCAAAATTCATGTATTCGTCTTGTTTTTCAAGGGCCAAGCACTATTTTTCACTGATCAAACTTGCTTCGGAAAAAGTGGTAAGACAAAACAAAAATAGCAATAAAGCAGATTTATGTATATAAAACGAGTAAAATGAATACTTTTAGATTTAATTTTTTAGAGGAAAAAATGGAAAAGATGTCGTAATGGCCATGGTTGAATTTGGTGCAATATCAAATATGGCTCAAACCACAAAATTGTGTGCCAAAAATATGAAGTTCATAAATATCAAGGTTTATCCTGACCAACCATCCAAATAAAAACTGATGACAAATGTGGGTCCCGAGCTGTCCCCTATGTTGAGCAAGATGATTATCAACGCTGCAAGCTGCTTGCAATTCATCATGGTGAGTCTGGTTATGGCCGTGAAGCAATGCAGGCTTTGCGATGTACACAAAAAAATCACGGATGACATAATTATGGCAGAGACTATAGATGTAGTGAGAACTTTCACAAAAGAGCTTACAGTGCTATTGATTTGAGGAGCTATCATGACGCGTGTTCACTCTACTCCTTTAGTATAAAATCAGTGAGGTTAACCAATCTTCAGAGATTTTACTTAGTTTTAAAGAAGGGAGCTATCGTCTCTGTTATTCCGACCATCATACGCAAAATCTATTATGGCAGAAACTATAGATGTAGTGAGAACTTTCACAAAAGAGCTTACAGGGCTATTGATCTGTGGAGCTATCGTCTAGCGTGCGCACTATATTCCTTTAGTATAAAATCAGTGAGGTTAACCAATCTTCAGAGATTTTACTTAGTTTTAAAGAAGGGAGCTATCGCCTCTATTATTCCGACACACATACGCAAAATCCTCCTAGTGAAACCTTTCACTATTTCACACTCTCTGATGATAACCACTGGCCATGGGGTTTTCTGATGTAGATATGGATCAACTTAGATCACCCTCTAAAAAAATCATTCTCACAACTGCTCCGGTGTAGATTTTCTAACATCTCATCTTCGGTTTTTGCTGAGGGCTCCGTCACCGCAACACCCCTAAAACCACAAGCCTGGTGACTCTCGTCACGTGACGAGCCTGGCCTGACAACCGGCCGGGGTCCAGTAATTGGAGCTGTCTGCTCGGTTATCACTCGCCATCCCTGGACAAACACACGCCGCTCACCGCGGTGATAAATTTCATGGAGAGAGAAATTGGGCGTTGGCTTGATAGTTCATTCACAACGTTAACATATTGGAAACATTCATGTACCAGACAGTGGATAGCATTGTGTTAAACAAAATTGCATATTAGAAAGACAATGTAAACATTAAGACAGTGGATAACAAAGTATCTATTGATCAATAGTGCACAAATAGAAAGGCAATGTAAACAAAAAGACATAAAACCTAGGCGTTTTCCGATAACAATGATGATTATGTTTTGAATTATACATACATTTTCATATACTCGTATTTATAGAAACCCTTTCTTACGGTTCAGCTAAGCACGAATTGGAATATCTACCGATATGATTAGGACTAAAGGGTCATTTATGAATACGTAGGCCTAGGCTTATTGAATATTAAACCAATCTTTTTTTTCATACCGGTAATTCACCATTGTAACAATCTCATAATTTCACTACAATTTAAGTGTAATAACTTTTATTTTTGTTTAGTTAATAGATTATCTGAAGTCAACTGAATATTATGTGAAGCAAATCTTAATTTAGATGCAGTATCTGAAATAAGATATTCAATTAAATTCCAAAGAAATAATAACTAAATCTCATTCAAGTCAATCATTTCGACACAGACGAATGTGGATCTTGTGACATGCCCGTACCGTTTTAATTTACGTCTTGTCTACCCAACAACGTTCGTGATTATGTTCCAAACCCTAGCACTTGAACTGTGGTCTTTGTATGAAATGTAAATGGATCAGCAGGAAAAACTTATCTGTTTCCTGAGTCCTTTTCTCTAATTCTGTTATCAGTGTCCACGACTCACAGTAGTACAAAAAATACTGAAATATCAGCATATCAGTCTAATCTCGGATCTTAGGGCGAAGTAAATGAGTCACCGATGCTACTAGTATAATGAATTACTGTCTTAGAACATCATAGCCACAATATAGCCGTTACTGTGATAACGTACCGTAAAAACAAACTTACTCAGCTTAGGGCGAATTCACTGTCTTTCCATTAAGAACACCTGTTTAAAACAGCATCATCCTGGTGTCATCTCTGGAGACACCGACAATATAGCCTATATAGTGCTGATGTTGGACGTTAAACCACCTCAACCAACCAACCTGAAGACACCGACAATATAGCCTATATAGTGCTGATGTTGGACGTTAAACCAACCCAACCCAACCCAACCTTAAGGCCCGTCCACAATATAGACTATATAGTGCTGATGTTGGACGTTAAACCACCTCAACCAAACAACCTGAAGACACCGACAATATAGCCTATATAGTGCTGATGTTGGACGTTAAACCACCTCAACCAAACAACCTGAAGACACCGACAATATAGACTATATAGTGCTGATGTTGGACGTTAAACCACCTCAACCAAACAACCTGAAGACACCGACAATATAGACTATATAGTGCTGATGTTGGACGTTAAACCACCTCAACCAACCAGCCTGAAGACACCGACAGTATAGCCTATATAGTGCTGATGTTGGACATTGAACTGAAACAACCAACCTGAAGACACCGACAATATAGCCTATATAGTGCTGATGTTGGACGTTAAACTAACTGAACCAACCAACCTGAAGACACCGAAGTGAAACGAGCTGCCAATTCTCTGTGTTCGTGGCTTTCGCTGTACACTCTGAAAGCTTCCTGCCCGTCTTGTCTTTTATGTCGTCCAGCCATTTTTCCTTCTTGACCTCTCTCTCTCTCTCTCTCTTTCTCTCTCTATCTCTCTCTCACCTCTCTCTGTTTTATTTGTCTGTCTACCTCTCTCTCTCTCTCTCTCTCTCTCTCTCTCTCTCTCTCTCTCTCTCTCTCTCTTTCTCTCTCTCTCTCTCTCTCTCTCTCTCTCTCTCTCTCTCTCTCTCTCTCTCTCTCTCTCTCTCTTTCCTCTCTCTCTCTCTCTCTCTCTCTCTCTCTCTCTCTCTCTCTTTCTTCTCTCTCTGCCTCTCACCACTCTAGTCTACCTTCAATTATATCTCAACGCAGTGAATTATGCCGTTTCGGAGTCCCAAGACTAATGTGAGATAATAGTTTATTTTCAGGCACACAGGCACAGTACGAGGTTATCAAAACTACTGTCTCATCCAGCCACATTTCAATGACATCCAACCAGGAGGGGACGCAATCCGACAAATTAATTTGCTGGATTATTGTGTTTTTTTTCACACCGGATTGATCCCAATTGGGAGCCCAACGTCTCATCACCAGCTGCGAAAAGCTATGCCTTTTACCTCATATCTCTCTCTCTCTCTCTCTCTCTCTCTCTCTCTCTCTCTCTCTCTCTCTCTCTCTCTCTCTCTCTCTCTCTCTCCTCTCTCTCT
>RQTK01000367.1:0-30323 GCA_003991915.1 Elysia chlorotica | reverse complement strand
CTGTGTGTCTCTCTCTCTCTCTCTTTCTCTCTCTCTCTCTCTCTCTCTCTCTCTCTCTTTCTCTCTCCCCTCCGTTCATCTAATGTGATGTAGAACACGACTGGGCTATTAGAGTGAGTACTCTCATTATATTAGAGTGAGCACCTCCAAGAAAACCCATGCCCTAGTTTTCTATAGACCTCCATCTTATCGATTTGGCTATATTGCCTGTCATAACCCATATGAATAGAGTCTACTTGAAGTTAGGGGATAGAGAGAGGTCTTGTTCCGCCGCTGTCAAGATATTTCGACTTTGGATTGAGCCATAATGGAGATGTGTGGTTATGATATTAAGATATCAAGATAAACTTGAGAAAAACATCCATCAGACGAATGCTCCATGATTTACCAGTTTCATCAGTACACATAATCGATATGTTTACATGAAAACATTAAATAACCTGCTCTTTATTCTCTGAATATTTTGTTTCTCCTATCTGTCGATCTATCTATGTCTCTGTCTCTCTGTCTGCCCGTCTCTGTCTCCGACTCTCTCTCTCTCTCTCTCTCTTTATGTACCCAATATGAAAAATCATTCAAAGTCATCTTTGTTCGAATAAAGCTTAGCTCGCTCCTAATTCATCGTTTCCTATGTCTCAGTGATTTTCGTATTCGGCGACGGGACCCCAGAGTAAGACACTGGGGACATTAACAGTCTCATTATAAGGATACCCCACAGCAGTATGAAAAACCGCAGCTCTCAGGTAGAACTTGAACGTCATCTTTACATTTATAGCCATCACTGTGCTGACGTGCAATGAAAACAAACTCTAGTTCTAATTCTTTATAGAGCGAGCACTCTACTCTTGTACCAACGAACCTTTGAAAATAGTTTTATGTTATTATGCGGTCTTGCTTTTCTTAATATTATTCATGGTCTTGAAAAAGTTTGATGACCTGTGCATTTCCCAGAAGATCTTAACTAAGACTTAGTCCGCGGTGCTCCTGCGTTTTTGTCTAGACCGCTACCGACTGAAACAGCTGGTGCTCATGTTGTATTGTTCTCCCTCTCTCTCTCACTCTATCTATCTATCTGAGGCTAGGACTATTGGTAACCAGAATCTCTTTACAACGGCAGTGGGCTTTATGTAAACTTATTTCCAATGTGTCCCTTACCAGTAGGATATCGCAACAATGACGTCATTCTTTCCCTCACCAGTGTGATATCGTAACAATGACGTTAGTCTTTCCCTTACCAGTGGGATATCGGAACGATGACGTTAGTCTTTCCCTTACCAGTGAGATATCGGAACGATGACGTTAGTCTTTCCCTTACCAGCGGGATATCGGAACGATGACGTCATTCTTTCCCTCACCAGTGTGATATCGCAACAATGACGTCATTCTTTCCCTCACCAGTGGGATATCGGAACAATGACGTCTGTCTTTCCCTTACCAGTGGGATACCGGAACAATGACGTTAATGTTTCCCTTAACAGTGGGATATCGGAACAATGACGTCAATCTTTCCCTTACCAGTGGGGTGGAACAATGACGTCAGTCTTTCCCTTACCAGTGGGATATCGGAACAATGACGTTACTCTTTCCCTTACCAGTGGGATATCAGAACAATGACGTCAGTCTTTCCCTGACCAGTGGGATATCGGAACAATGACGTCAATCTTTCCCTTACCAGTGGGATACCGGAACAATGACGTTAATGTTTCCCTTACCAGTGGGATATCGGAACAATGACGTCTGTCTTTTCCTTACCAGATGGATATCGGAACAATGACGTCAGTCTTTCTCTTACCAGTGGAATATTGAAACAATGACGTCAGTCTTTCCCTTGCCAGTGGGATATCTGTACACTGACGTCCATTTTTTCCACCAATCAGAGGGCTAATTGACCGCTGGGGTTGATGCGTGCTAAGACTGATCAGCGGTCTATTTGGCGAGACGGCTAGTAAACAATGGCTGCCCCTCTATAAACACAGAATCTTGACAGGGCTCAAACATCGAAAATCTTCAGTGACACCGAGACCAAACAACGGGAAAAACAGAAACGTATTACCTCTGAGGTATCAATACGCTATCGCATGCAGAGGGATAATTTAGGACTTCTTTTTTAATCATCGTGACGTTTCTATTTTCGTCCACACCAGAAAGAGATTGTGGTATAAATATAGTGCTAGAGCTGGATGGGAGAAGTATAACGTAGGACTTTAAAAATTAATATAATAGAGAGTAGGCACCTCTCGCAGACTCGCGCTGACTCTCTTTTCAGACAGAGACAGAGAGAAAGAGAGAGAGAGGAGAGAGAGAGAGAGAGAGAGAGAGGCAGAGAGAGAGAGACAGAGAGAGAGAGATAGAGAGAGAGAGAAGAGAGAACAAAAAAATGGAAGTTAAAATTGAGTTGGTTTAACGTCCAACATCAGCACTAGGCTATATTGTGGACGAACCCAAGACTTACGTCAGACATTTAAATGTGCTGCCACACACGAGATAGGTCGAGGATACACACATGTATTAGACTGGCACGGGCCCAACCAGTAGGGGAAGAAATCTTCAGGGCTCGAACGACGGACCCCGTAGGTCGGAAGCCGATTTTCTACCCCAGGAATACCGCCTCCCCCCTATTGTTTTTTTTTGTGCTTTTGTCATTGTTCTTTTAGTTGGCTTCAGCTGGAAAAGTTACGTTCAAGATCAGATTAAAAAGGAGACAGAAAGGAGAAAATAGACACAGAGAGACAAGGAGGAAGTGAGAGGGATCAGGATTTAGTCTAATCCTTATATAAAACTGCAGAACACGAACCAGGAAGTCGGAAATCTATCAAAAAATGTTTTAAACCCCCATAGATTTGGTTAATCACTGCAGTCAACTCACAACGGGGTTTTCCCAATACGTGTCACGTGGTTAGTCTTCCACGTCGCGTGGAGATTGTTCACCTTCATAACACTATGATAGTTCTCTATAGAGGGAGGGAGATAATTCTCTCCCTCTCTCCAGGTTTAACGTCTCCTAGGTTCCCCTGGGGGATCCTATACGGCGACTGATAACACTATGATATGTTTTTCTACTACTTTTAAAGGAAACAAGACATGGGGAAAGTTGATTTACTAATAAAGATTATTCCAACTGTCTCAAGAGCCGTGTGTTACACTAGACTTGCAGGCGACCTAAATTCCAGTTTAATCAGATGTTATCACCATGGCAACACTTGGCGTTGACCTCTGATTTTGAAAAACGTTTGACGTCACCCAGAGGTCTGGAGACTTAGCAACCTGATCCCCCCACCCTCGTAAAGTCTGAAATTTCTACCCAGGTCTGGATGAATAGGTGTTGGGTTGGAGCCAGTGTAACAATGTAACCGGCTAAAACAGGTGTCCTGGTTTTCTCGAACTGGCACAGCGTGGCAGAAAGTAAAATTATCAGACGTTAGTTTTAGGACCCGTCCACAAAATAGTTTTTCTGATTACGTTGATCATGCTCTCTAGGATTCGAATTCACAAACAAATTATATCAACTGCTCAATATGTGTCTGTTGGTCACTAAGACGAAAGGACCTTTAGTAACGGTACTTCGCATATTTCTTCAGGGTTTTTTTCCCTTTTGTTTTCGTTCTATTATTATTTGAAGTATATAAAGTTTAGGTTTATCTTGAAACCAAGATTCATGCATTGATTCTAAGCTGATGTAAATAATTCTACGGACTGACATGTTTACCATATCAAGGAATCTATGATTAAGTTGTGTATCTGTGTGTGTGCGTTATCATTTGTAGCAATATGTATGTGTTCGAGTTTATAGATCTGCAACAAAACTGCCTCTTGTTTTCAAAGCTGAGACTCCTTTCATATTAATAAAAGAGACATTTTTTTTTAAACAGAACAGTTTAGCTCGCTCTCCTTAACGGCGTTTGTCACAACGAAACAAGCGTCTTCTAACAAGGAGAAGATAAGTGAAGCTGTCAAATCCAAACTCTTTGATTGGCTAGACAGTCCATACTAGTAGATTAGGAGTCCTATAAGTATATAGCGGAAGTAATATAGTTAAACACCCGACTATGGCATCTAATTCCAAGATAAACCCGGCGTCTAATTCGTCTTCCCCATTGTACTTACATGGCTAGGGTTCCAACTGAGACAAATAGGTCAGACGAAGCAGCAGATAAAATTATAGTAAAACTTACCAAAAACTGAAGATTATTGTCTGTGGCGTGAGACGGCTCGATTAGAAACTTGATGAAGTGGCGGCGGCGAGACTGAAACACGCATCTCCAAAATTGTTTTCTCAATTTCCTTCCCTCACAATTTCCTCCTTATTCTTCATCTCTCGCTCTCTCTCTCCCTCTTTCTCTCTCTCCTTCTCTCTCTTTCTCTCTCTCTCTCTCTTTCTCTCTCTCTCTCTCTCTCTCTCTCTCTCTCTCTCTCTCTCTCTCTCTCTCTCTCTCTCTCTCTTTCCTTCTCTCTCTTTCCTCCTTATTCTTCCTCTCTCGCTCTCTCTCTCTCTCTTTCTCTCCCTCTCCTGTTCTCCCTCTTACTCTCTATTGCACCACTACTCTCTCATTCTCTCTCACCATTATATATTCATGGCTTTCTTACTCTCTCTCTCTCTTTCTCTGTCTCTGTCTCTCTCTCTCTCTCTCCCTCTCTCTCTCTCTCTGTCTCTGTCTCTCTCTCTCTCTCTCCCTCTCTTTCTCTCTCAATCTCTCCTCTGTCTCATTGTTTTTCTATACATCTCTTTCTGTCATGTAGCTTGTGGTAACGGAACCCTCAGTGCCAAGAATGTTTACCACTGTCTGCCTGTCGCGCGTGAAACAGTAAAAAGCTGCTATGCACATGCTCTTTCTCTTTATGTTGCTATGTCTTATGTCCTACTCTCACTTGTACTCCTATAGTCTTGCTTTCTGCTTCTTGCCCATCACCCTCTCTATTTCTTACCTGACCATTGTGCGCCTTGTTTGCCGTGAGGCGCGATCTGAAGCAGGAACCCTGGAAGTTGATGTTGGCTTCACTGCGAGTTATAGACAGGTACTCACCAACACACGTCTTTAGCCCTGTCTTTTCCTTGAGATAAGGGGTCAGTTTGGCCCAAGCTGACAACCCGCCTGGTCCATCGCGGGCTTGGGTCATCCACTCCTGGGGCAGCCTGGCACATAGAATGTGTCCCCTTGTTGGCTCCGTGGCAGGTGGGGCGCCCCGGATGTTGTTTGTTATTATTATTTGTGGATTATCTTCTTACCCTATACATTGCCCCAACCTCCAAACTTTTTAATGAAATCTTGTCGGACCCCGGCAGCACATACAATTGTCAGACGTCCGTCATGGGATCCGTCCACAATATAGTCTGTATAGTGCTGATGCTGGACGTTAAAAACCAACTCAACTCAACTCAATCCTGTCCGGATGGAGCGGGTGTACCATCCGGTGCAAGCAAACGGAAGACAAATAATGTCGAAACCCTTTTTGCTCCATTGCCATTCCTGGTGAAAGGCCATGAAGAAAAGAAGGTGGCTAGATTTTGTGTTTTTGCCATTAGCAAAGCACTGAGATGTATTGCAGGCAAAGCCAAAATCGCCACAAAGCTCCGTTCTGATGGTCTCTTGGTGGAGTGCTCTAACGAGGTACAACCGAAGCGTTTAGCTCGCCAACATGGAAACATTGGTTACAATCCCTGTGACTGGGAAGGTTTATCTCAGCGTAAACAGCTCCAGGGGTATGGTTAGATCTCGCGAACTTGAGGCGACGATGAAGGTGGAGATGGTTACGGGATGATCAAGTCAGAACCAGAATTCAACCTTCGATATTTCACTTTTTAAGTAACCCCATATATTACGAGACAAAAGCGCTGTTTTAACTGCCATTGTTTGGCCATAGATAAACGAATTATAGGCGCACGGCAGTGTGTTCCCTGTGTTGTCGCTGTGGTAAGGGAGGGCACTCTGGGAAAAACTGCAAAGCCGACTCCAGTTGTTTGAACGGGCATGACCCGCATACTGTCCATCACAGACATAATTATACCCGTCAACTCTTCTCTTCAGGCGGTACCAGTTCGTTTGAACTTAGGGAAACCTTTCACTCTCTGTTCGGTGTATCTTCCACCTTCTACTCATGTGTCCTAGATACCACTAATCTTATTGATCAGCTTCATTTCTGTAATTCTTGTGGGCGACTTTGAAGTCCACAATCCGCTTAAGTCTTGGAAAGCTCGCAGAAAAAAAACTTTCCGAATCAGATTTCAAATGCTTAACGATGGCTTCGGTGTATATAGTAAAATTTAAACACTATATAGGCTATATTGTCGCGATCGTAAGTCCTCGCCCTCTGTCAATTCTACATGTATTTTGTATTCTCGGGTGTAGTTGGGATCCCCGAGTCTGCCCCAGTGAGAGAAAACCGTGTCCTCATAGCTGTTTCTGCCCTAGTGAGAGAAAACCGTGTCCTCATAGCTGTTTCTGCCCTAGTGAGAGAAACCCGTGTCCTCATAGCTGTTTCTGCCCTAGTGAGAGAAACCCGTGTCCTCATAGCTGTTTCTACCCTAGTGAGAGAAACTCGTGTCCTGGTAGCTGTTTCTGCCCTAGTGAGAGAAACCCGTGTCCTCATAGCTGTTTCTGCCCTAGTGAGAGAAACCCGTGTCCTCATAGCTGTTTCTGCCCTAGTGAGAGAAACCGTGTCCTCATAGCTGTTTCTGCCCTAGTGAGAGAAACCCGTGTCCTCATAGCTGTTTCTGCCCTAGTGAGAGAAAATCCGTGTCCTCTCATAGCTGTTTCTGCCCTAGTGAGAGAAAACCAGTGTCCTCATAGCTGTTTCTGCCCTAGTGAGAGAAACCCGTGTCCTCATAGCTGGTTCTGCCCTAGTGAGAGAAAACCCGTGTCCTCATAGCTGTTTCTGCCCTAGTGAGAGAAAACCCGTGTCCTCATAGCTGTTTCTGCCCTAGTGAGAGAAAAGTGTCCTCATAGCTGTTTCTGCCCTAGTGAGAGAAACCCGTGTCCTCATAGCTGTTTCTGCCCTAGTGAGAGAAAACCCGTGTCCTCATAGCTGTTTCTGCCCTAGTGAGAGAAACCTGTGTCCTCATCATAGCTGTTTCTGCCCTAGTGAGAGAAAACCGTGTCCTCATAGCTGTTTCTGCACTGGGGGATTACCACAAACCAAGACGCGAAACCATTTTCCCTAGGGGACTTCGTAGTGTGGGGGCTACCACCCCGCCTTCCCTGACTGTTTAATATGATTAGACCTGTGGTCTGGATCTACACTGTAATTTGTATGCCGCCTAACCTGGGTTGCTACTACTCTCTAAACTTTCTAAAAAGATCTGGTAGTTTTGTGTATGCTGTTATTGTAGTATATTGATCTCACACCTCTATCTCTCTCTACATCTCTCTCTCTCTCTCTCTCTCTCTCTCTCTCTCTCTCTCTCTGTGACCGGCTGAGACAGAAGTCATGGTATCCCTGCCCTGTCTCGTGTAAGGCAGCACATACAATTGTCAGACATCCGTCTTGGGATCCGTCCACAATATAGCCTATATAGTCCTGCTGTTGGAAGTTAAAACCAACTCAACTAAACACAACTCTCTCTCTCTCTCTCTCTCTCTCTCTCTCTCTCTCTCTCTCTCTCTCTCTCTCTCTATCTCTCTCTTCTCTCAGGCCATCCAACAAGCTGCTCAAGTCACTCTTTACAACAATATATTATCGGAAACTTAATACGTCTTAATGTTCTCTTCTACTGCCTTCAAACTGAACGCCCCTGGGCATATTTTCTTGTTTTATGACCAAAAACAAAACAAGAAAAAAACACAAATTTTCATATTTCTATTCATTACTTGTTATCGAAAACTGAATAATCTAACCTTTCGACAAATACGCGAATTTGTGTACGGTACCACACAAAAACAACAACAACAACAAACAAACTGAAAAACAAAAACAAACAAAAACTGACGTTACTTTCCCCGGGAAAGCCTTGTTAATTTTTTTGTCGAACAATATTATCCAAGCCGGAGGAAACTGAATGAAACCGAGGATACAAAACCCATTAAGCTGTAACTGCTGGCGAAAAATAACAAGAACAAAAAACACGGAAACAAAATGGTGGCCTCAGGGCCTAATTTTTGTCGCAGGAGACACTACCGTTTTTTGTTGTTGTTGTTGTTGTTGTTGTTGTTGTTGTTGTTTTTTGGCGCCTATCCTTTTGATAGAAGATACGTTATCATAAGGAAAAAAACAAGTTCATAACAATCTTGTCTTCATATATTCCTTTAACCCATTCAGTTTCATCTTTGGCTTCTGATAAAATACACAAAACAAGAAGAAAAACATGATGCATAGTCTTGTATTTTATACAAAGATGTTGAAGAAGATTGATCCCTTCCCAGAAAAACCCCGGCGAGCGTAATTTCGACTCCTCCATCTTTTTTAATTTTACTTAAAGACAGACTGGTGTTATTAACGCCCTGACCCCATAGAGAAAACAGGAAATAAGGAGGCGAGCGTCGTCTCGACAAAAAAGGGGGGCACAGCTAAACTACAAAAACAGCAGCAAAAAATGGCGACACTAACAGGACAAAAAGAATGAGCTCTCCAGCTTCCTGAGGACAATAATGAAGTCAATTTGTCGCTGATAAATACGTACTCAACCTTCTCTACTTAAAACTGGTGGCGCGCCAAACACATTAACACTTTCGGACGTGTGTTGTCCGTATAACCAATGACAAATTACGACACACAATGGTGGACGTTTGTGGGTTATTTTTGTAAATAGCAACCTAAAACATACACAGTGTTGGAAGCGTGTGTGTTCCCTACTACACATGACAACCTCTCAGAACACACAGCTGAAAGCGTGTTTATTACATGTACTTGCTGCGAGTGTCTACCTAAAACATATACAGTGTTGGAAGCGTGTGTGTTCTTCAATAATGATAACATAACAGAACACAGAGCTGGAAGCGTGTGTGTTCCTTGCTGCGAATGACTACCTAAAACATACACAGTGTTGGAGGCGTGTTACTATGTTCCTTGCTTTATATGACAACCTAACAGAAAGCACTGTTGGATGCATGTGTGTCGCTTACTAGGCATCACAAACATTGACATGATACTCTTTCCTTAGTAAAGTTTGAAATTCCTCCACTATAAGTGTTTGAAATTCCTTCACTATAAGTGTTTGAAATTCCTTCACTATAAGTGTTTGAAATTCCTTCACTATAAGTGTTTGAAATTCCTTCACTATAAGTGTTTGAATAAGGAAGTGATATTCACAAACTTTACACTAAGTAATGATTGAATAAAGCAATGTGGATTTCCAAAAGTATGGATATTTCTTTTGAGAGATGTTTGGCGTGGAGAGGGTAAAAAAGGCTCTTCTCTGATGGACAATGGCGAAAACTGGACAAAAATTTACGGAGCCTAGCGCCCCCAGTCCAGGTACGCAAGTCTACATCTTCTGAGGCAAGTGCTAGATCAGGAGCCACAGCTTAGATCTAGCTGTACACAGCCTGTCATCTAAACAGCGGGGATATACGCTGGTGCAGTGGTAGCCAGCTCGTCGGCCATCGAGAAGTTTCGAAATAAGAGGCTAAGTTATCGAAGTACACGAGTATTTGCATCAAGAATCAAAGTAAGCGAAAATTATAATAAACTTATTGAGCGTTGTTAAGCGACAGTTAAAATAACTTACATTGTAGTGTATTTTGCGTGTCCCGAGCTTTTTATTATTTTAATTTTTACTGTAGCAGTTTTAAGTTGTTAAACTTCATTGTACTCTGTTGTTGGTTGTTGATTGTTCTTTTCTACAGGAGGCTACCATACAGGAATATTTATCTCTCTCTCTCTCTCTTTCCCTCGCTCTCTCTCCCTCCTCTCTCGACCCTGCTCGCCTCTTGATCAGTAGAGGGACCCCCCCCCCACAGAAGTTTGTGTCCAGTCTACTCAGCACTGTGGCAGAGATGTTGTTGTTGAGCTGGTTTAACGTCCAACATCAGCACTATATAGGCTATATTGTGGACGTTCCCCATACTAACGTTTGACAATTATTTTATGTGCTGCCACACAAGAGACAGGGCGGGGATGCCATGACTCCTGTCTCAGCCAGTCACATTATACTGACACCGACCCAACCAGTAGAGAGCGCAATCGCCAGGTCTCGAACCCGGACCTTTTGCGTCGGAAGTCGATGTTCTACCCCAGAACCATCACGCGCCCCCCACTGTGGCACAGCTACCAACCTTAAACCAAAATTAATTTCGCGTTTGTGGAGATTTCCAGACACCCTTTTACCTAAATTTGCACACCATGGTGGCTACTTGGGTTGACGGCTGTGCTGCAGGCCTCCCATACCCAGCTTGGCTTTGTTTATCCAGTCAGTTTGGCTGCGATTGGCGCTCTAAGTTTGTTTGAACCATTCGCTCTCAGAGATGGACATCTAGGATATACAGTTCAGAGCTCTTTCTCTCTCTAGCTAAAAGCTAAAAAGTAAAGAAAGAAAAAGTAAAAACATGTTCAGACCCGTGTCTCCCTCAAAGCTTGTGGCGCTACTGGACAGTTTTCACGAAGATGAACGAACTGAACGCCTTGCTTTTGATGAGACAACTGAGTGGGAGGTCTTTACGGTAGAAGCATACACGGTGAGGAATTACAACTGTACTTTAAAGTAAACATATATAATCATAGCTTTGTTTATTTAGTCATGCACAAAACAATTTGTGTGTGTGTGTGGGGGGGTATCTCAATTTGCTGATAATTGAATTGAAGCATTCCTAATACTGTCCCTTTCTTTGTTTATTCCCAGGAGTTTCAATCTGGGCAACTGTACAAATGAACAATTTAGGAAAACTGACCTTCAGAGACTATGGGCTTGTCTTCATCTCGGACTTTGAATGGTCACAAGGTCCCTGCAATAGAATTTTTACTTCGTAGAACGGTATATCCTAATCGCCTCGGCGTCATCGCCCCTACATTCAGGAGGTGTCAGGCTGACAACAGCCACCTTGTACCCTCACTCCTGCACCTCATATATGAGAAGTTTTGCTAGACACTCTCCAGCACAGATGCCTGGACTGCAATCACTTGGTCATGGCGGTGCAACACAGAGTACCACAAGGGCCCCCCCTGGTCAATGGCATTGGATTTATTGACGTAACGTTCAGCACAATTGCCTGACCATCAAGAAACCAATGAGAAGTTTTTAATGGGCATGCTCTAAACTACCAGAGTGTTATGTTGCCTAATGGCATCATTGGACACATGTATGGACCAATGGTTGGCCGGCGACACGATGCTGCTTTGTTGAGCCATGAGTAGTTTACTTGAGGAAACAGCCAGATGTGGCAATTACGTTGCTTATGGTGACCCAGTTTACCCCTTGAGGGGACACCTGATTCTGCCCTTTCGAGGTAATAACATTACCGAGGAACAGAAAATCTTTAACAAGGAGATGTCAAAGGTCCGCACCAGTGTGGAGTGGGGGGTTGGGGAGATAGTGAAACTGTTTACCTTTTTGGACTTGAAAAACCCAGCGTCTTCTTGTGCAGCCCATAGAGGAACATTACCCTGTGGGCTGTCTATTATATAACTGCCATACCTGCTTGTATGGATGCCGAACGTCTAGCTATTTGGACTGTGCCCCACCAACCCTTGAGGAGCATCTCTCTGACTAAAGGTAAAGTTAAACTGACCACAGCCCAGTTTTTTTCCCAATTGTTTTATATGCTGGTAATTGTTTACTTCGTTTTTAAATATAAATTCAGCTATTTCCTCCCATTGCATGATGTGTTTAGGTATTTCACAATCCTATAATTATGTCCTATTCGCTCTGGTTTAGTTGATAAAACAGATGTCTCTCTTAATCTATTTCAGTTTTACATATAGTTCTGAGGATGGAGATCGTGGCCTTGTCGTGCACAGTTCTGAAAACGTTCTGGTTTTGTTTTATGCCCTGTACACGTACGTGTATGATAATTATCTTTTTGTTTGCTTATGACAATTTTGTGAGTGTGTGCAGATACTCTCAATAGGACTTTTCGGAAACATTGAGCACAACATGGGGTTAAGACCTTATCTGAATGTTTTTGTAGTCACCTGAATCATCGTTATGTATTGCCAAGTTATACATTTTATTTGCTAGTTTAACCTTACAGAAATTAACAGTAACTGCCGATCTGCCAATCATGATTTCTACTTCCCTACTGTAAAATTTCTATTATATCATGCAAAATTAAGACTGGAGCAGAAGTTCTCTCGATCTCCAATTGGGATTCCACCATCAATGCATGGAACAGTTTTAGATTTCAGGTCTAAATGAAAGTCTAGACCAATGTACTTATTAAACTTGGTGAGAGATCTCGCACTGTTGTTATTCACGTGTTGGCGGATTGTATGTGTTGTCCCCTGTTGCGATAAGGCTCAGGTGTATTCTGCCACGTTCGTTTGTGCAGTTCACTTTAAATTACTTTGGCTTACTTTGCCATGGTTATCGGTTAATATATATTGGCTAAATATGTGACTGTGTAGTTGGCCAAGACAGGCATTTGAGTTTATTAAGTTGAATTTTTTGTAAATATAAATCTATCGAAGGACAAAGCACAGTGACTGAAATTTATTATGACAGGAAGTTTTTGCTCATTCTAAAATTCGTTTGAACATGTTCTAATCTGAAACTATTTTTGTGTATGCCAATTTATACACTTTTTGTTTTGTTATTACTAAACATTAAAGAATGACAGATTATGTATTAGCGAACTCAGCCCAATCTTCGCGAGCTTTGCTTCTCTCATTGGCGGACCCAGAACCAGCCCAAACCCACCACAGCCAGCCGCCTTCTAGACTCTAGTACGTAACTAGTGTAAGAATTTCGACTTCCGCAGGCAGAGATGGTGCTCCGGAAATAGCCCGAACGGTTCTGTAAATAGCGGCGACAGTAGCTAAAATCATCCCTGGTTTTCGTTGGAAACTTGGATCGAAATGTCAGAGATTTAAAGGAAAAAATCTATAGGAACTTTATGTGACAAGCCACTAATGGATTAGGGGCTTCAGGCGCATTGAAACAAAAAAGGAAGAAAACAAAATCCGATAACAAACGGGAAAAAACCCACCGAAGAATGCTACAGCGTAAGTCATTGATAATGGTTTGTAGCGAACAATGTTCTTTAGATAAAGAAATGGTTATTGTTTTTTTTCAAAGCTTTCACTTCAGCCCAAAGATTATGAATCGAATGGAAATTCCCCCTGCCCAAAGACTATGAATGGAATGGAAATTTCCAAACCACAAGTTTGATGTTGTAAATGCTGAACAAAAGACAGAAAAAAACGCGATATCCAATAAATGAAACGTATAAAGACACCGACGAAGAAAAAATTTCGGGGAGGGGGAGAGAGAGAGAGAGAGAGAGAGAGAGAGAGAGCAAAAAAAAGAAGGAAAAAAGGCGAGAGAGAACTCGGGCGAGATTGGGTGATGTATATATATGAACTTGGAAAAAATAACGAGTCACCGAGATTAGTTTAAGAAGAGCGGGGAGGAGATTATAAAATGGAATAGTAGAAGGAAAGTCTAGATTGTGATTTTTATTAATGCTTTCAATTTCAAGAACTCTGAAAGCATAACATATAAATGGATCCCCCCCCCCGCGAGAGAGAGAGGGAGAGAGAGAGAGAGAGAGAGAGAGAGAGAACGCAAGCGAGATCGGGTGAAGTAGAGGAAAAAGAGCGATAGTGACACAGATAACAGTTTAAGAAGAGCGGGAGGGGATTGAAAAAAATGGAATAGGAGAAGGAAACTCTTCTTAACTTCAAGAATTCTTAAGACAAAACATATACAAAGAAATCCCCCAGAAAACTCGAGAGTGAGCTGGCATAAGTGGCAGAGCGTTGGTATCCAGATCGGGAGGTCGGCGGTTCGAATCGTACGATTGGTCAAAATCTAGTTGCCCAATTTTGTCCCATGTAAATTATTGGATCGACGTCAGTATAATAGGACCGACTGAGACAGAAGTCCTGGTCTCCCCGCCCTGTCTCGTGTGTGGCAGCACAAAAATTTGTCAGACGTTATTCTTGTGGCCTGTCCACAAAATATTTTAAATGGTGCTGGGATTGAACGGTAAACCTACTCACTTCGACCCAAGAAAACTTCTCTAATTTTACTTATTTTTCTCAAGAGGGTAGGGATGTGATGCGGTACGGGTGACTGAAAGCTTGTAGTGATGCGTTGAGAAAGGCCGGTAATCAGCTCGCAGTGAAAGGTCGGCAGTCTTCAAAGGGAGACAAATCTAGCCGCCCAACCCTGCGTCAATGTGTCTTGTCAACACAGCCCTAGACAAAGTGAGAGTGATCAGTTTTTCAGAAAGGTTACTGTCCCTGTCTGTCGTGGAGACGCCAGATTTAATGGTTTTTTGTAGCGGATGCCCTCCCCTTAATGATGCCCTCCCCTTGCTGCCCTCCACTTGATGCTCTCCCCTTGATGCCCTCCCCTTGATGCCCTCCCCTTGATGCCCCCCCCCCCCTCCAACCCAACCCAATTAATGTCTTGTGTATCTGTCGGCCTCCATTTACCAACAAGGAGTTTTAAAACATGTTTTCTGTGCTATTAAGAGAAGCTTATTCCCTTACTTACAGATTCAACTGAAGTAGCCAAGCACGCTATTTTATCGTTTTATTTTTTAGCTAACATGCATGTAGGTATAGTATTTTATTGAGTTTATGCGTTTTGCTGTGATATTTCCTTTTTTAGTTGTGACGCCTTTAAACAACGCTTGATGGCAACCACCAAACAGCCTTGGCGACAGGGAGTGGATAATCAGCTGCAAACTTTCCATATTTTTTCGTGTATTATTTGTAATCACCGTGCTTAATAAATTATACATGTATTATTTGTTATCACCGTGCTTAATAAAGATGTTGTCAGCATAGTCAGCATAGCATCTAAAAGTAAACGCGATGGATTTCTTTCTATGACTAAACAATGGCAGTTAACATTTAATTTGTTATATCCCTATCTAGAACGCGCCACACGGGGAAATGACGTAGAGAAATCGACGTAGTTATTACTTTACAGTTCTGTTAAAAAGCGCATGCGTTGTTAGGGGAGCTTTGTTTGTTTGTTGCGAAGCGTTCTGTGCCAGCGTTATATTGCGGACGCGACTAGGACTAACGTCTGACAATTTTACGTAATGCCAAACAAAGACAGTGCGGGGATATCCTCACTCCTTTCTCAGTCAGTCACACCGACCCAACCAGTCGGGGACGAAATCGCCAAAGCGGGGCTCGAACCACGCACCTCCTGCGTCGGACGCCGATGATCCACCCCAGGGCTAGACTCTGCCGGTTTGAGGGCAAATTGTGTATTAACAAGTGCCTTTCTGTAGTCTATTAAAACTTATCTCTGCTGTCACTTTCAATCGACAGAACAAAAATTTTAACTCTCACGCCCTGTGAAAATCTGAATAGAACGTCATTTACAAAGACTGCCTTTGCAGAGAAGCCAACTTTATGCCAAAAGGGGATATTTTAAGCCTTTTCTTTAAACAGAATTGCCCAAAATGTGCAATTCCTTAACACGTTGGGTTGAGTTGTCAACTCTGGGTTTGTTTCATCCTTGTTTCATTTCCACTCTCTCACATCGGCAAACAGAACAACATCTCTGTGTGCCAAAAAAGGAATAGTATTGAAGTCATTGTTTTGTTGGTTGTTTGTGAAGACAGCGCGACCCAGATTTTAGCTAGCCTTTACTGGGACTTTGTGTCAGCCATTGTTCAGGGTAAACCTCTTCCTTGTCCAGAGATTAGCTACAGTCCTGGCCTGTTTGGTTTTTCCCAACTGGTCTTCAAACTCGGAGTCGTGCTGAGCGCCAATGTTGTATCAGTTTTCTGTTCTTGTTGTTTATTTTCTGGCATCCTTAAAAGTACACTATTTTTTTTTCAAATCCTTAAGACAAGAGTTTTTGTATAAATCAAAATATGGGTAGAAAAATAACAAGAAGCTCCAAAGCCTCAAATGCACTTTTAGAAGTTGTAAAAGTTGTAACTCTGTCATTAATTTTTAGAACCAGAAATTATCAACTGAATTTGGAAATGAAAAAGGTAAAAGAAAGTGTTGCAATCTTTAGAGAGATTTAGTTCAAAACTTTGACTAACGACTTGTGAAGTTGTCACCCTGGTTGGTTCATATTTTATTTTGATTAGTCTTAGACAAAATTAAAATCCAACAAGCTTTTTTTTTTGTTATGTTGATGAATATACAAGTCCGTTCATCCGTCTTGCGGTACGAAAATTATTTCATAGTGAGATCTACATTGTGATTCCAGCATCTAAGCCATTTTTCATGACATAGCCCAGGTTGTCGGATAAAATTAGAGATAAAAAAAAAAATTCCTGGTTATAGTAACTAGGCTGTCGAAGATGAAAAGTAAAGAAGACAGAAAGAGAATAGAGTCAGGGATATGAAGATGGGCGTGGAGACAGAGACAGAAAAATAGAATTGTTAGGATGGTGGAAGAAGAAAACTTAAACCATAATAATTATGAGTCTAGTCAACTGTGTATCTTGAGAGTTAATGATAAAACTGACAAATACCGCCTCAAGATTTCTGAAACCAAGCGAATCAAACAACGGCAGCAACAATAATAACAACAAAAAAAAAACAACCTCATTGATAAAACAAAATCATAAGAACAACGAAAAACCCTAAAGTTATTTGTGACCCATAATTTCCCATTGAGAAGTGGATCACGACAGCTATTCTCACGACCGTACGTGCCGATAGCGACAAGAAACATACTTCTCTATAATGTTAAGACTTTCGCCAGAAAAGCTGAGAGAGCGGGAGAGACGGGCCTTTAGGGGAAAGTACATTACTTAAGTGGGAGCGGGAGAGAGGGGCCTTTAGGGGAAAGTACATTACTTAAGTGGGAGCGGGAGAGAGGGGCCTTTAGGGGAAAGTACGTTACTTAAGTGGGAGCGGGAGAGACGGGCCTTTAGGGGAAAGTACATTACTTAAGTGGGAGCGGGAGAGAGGGGCCTTTAGGGGAAAGTACGTTACTTAAGTGGGAGCGGGAGAGAGGGGCCTTTAGGGGAAAGTACATTACTTAAGTGGGAGCGGGAGAGAGGGGCCTTTAGGGGAAAGTACGTTACTTAAGTGGGAGCGGGAGCTGGCGGGCTGTGACAGCTTCAATTATTTTCCTAATGGAAACTGCAGCGGGGCATGATGGGAAGAGGTACCCGTCACTAGGGCTTGTCTACTTATCTCTCTCTCTCTCTCTCTCTCTCTCTCTCTCTCTCTCTCTCTCTCTCTGTCTCTCTCTCTCTCTCTCTCTCTCTCTCTCTCTCTCTTTTATCCTCCCTGTATCTCTCTCTCTCTCTCTCTCTCTCTCTCTCTCTCTCTCTCTCTCTCTCTCTCTCTCTCTCTCTGTATGTTAGATGTAGAGATATCACCAGACTGTAAAACAGAGAGAGAGAGACATGAATGGGTATCGCCCACATAAAACCATTGTCAAGAGATCAAGTGGAAAGGTTGATCTGTAGTTCTTTCCTTACTTTGCCCAACCTTTGACTACGCCATTCTTTTCTCCAAGTTTCTTCTAGTTCTATCCTTTCAGCAGTCTTGTAACATGTTTGTGGCTGCAATTCTTTCATTGTTAAGATGAATCTAAAAAGGAAATGTATCTCAATGAACCTTATAATTATGACCATCTGTATCACTCTTTGTGATATACACTCTCTCTCTAACCCGTATATATTTCCTAATACGATTGTCGGAGTGGCGGCTCTTGCAGACCGGGGGTAGTGACAGTTTGGCCTGCTGTCTTGCATGAGCTCACCAGGCAGCCTCCCGACAGACCTGGTCTAGAGGGAATCCCCGCTGAGAGTCTGCAGCCTTCCTAACACATTACATTACTAGCAACGGTGACTTCTTGTACTGCTGCGATTGGTAAAAGCATAAAAGCCGTTTATAAAAATGGTCAATTATAGTTAAAGTATAAATACAGCAGTTTAAAAGTCCAGAACTATTTTAGACTATCACAGTTAACATGTGGGATATACGTCAATGGGTTTTAGAAACCACAGTGTGTAATGAAAGCTAACATCGGTGAATATTATCCCTGGTGGTTTGGAAGGAAGCCATATGAATAATTCTTTCGCGGTAAAAATGTCGGACAGTCAACCAAACTGTGGCGCATGGAGAACTGGTAGTTACCGGTGTGACACGGGGGGCGCGGTGGTCCAGGGGTAGAACATCGGCTTCCGACGCAGATGGTTTCGAGTTCGAATGCTGGCGGTTGCGTTCCCTACTGTTTGGGTCGGTGTCAGTATAATGTGACTGGGTGAGACAGGAGTCATGACAGGAGCCCTGGCTCGTGTGTGGCAGCACATAAA
The DNA here is from genome assembly GCA_003991915.1 of Elysia chlorotica. Lineage (NCBI taxonomy): Eukaryota > Metazoa > Mollusca > Gastropoda > Plakobranchidae > Elysia > Elysia chlorotica. Next base: position 11,982 of record RQTK01000367.1, on the reverse strand, counting down.
AATGTTGAAGATATACCAACTCATACATGCATCCTGGCCATACACAGGCAATATGCGGAGATCCAATTTTCAGTGGTTAATCGTTTCTGAAGATAGACCGGCTGTCGTGCGACGGTTATCAGCTTCCGCGTCGCACGACGGTTTCTGTGTTTTACTATGGGGAGGCAAAACTTGATCTGTGTTGGACGACCGCCATTGTTTTCCGGCTCTCGATTCAAAACTTTAAACACACTTTTCTCCAGAATGCCTTCATAAGTATAGATCCAAGTAGTATATTTAGTCTCAGATAGTAATAAAATAGGGTCACAATAAAAATGATATATGAAATAAGCATAGTTTTTAAAATATTTGAAAAATTAACTAATCGCATAACCGCTGGGCACAATTTGAACTAGATAGCTGGCCAAGCCAGAATCTAGGCTCGCGTGTATGTGCAAAGAGCGAATCCCCGCTGACCGGTGACCTTTGATCCTGGAATCACATGCTTCAGCTGGCATCTGTGTTGCTTGGGCAAGTTATACCAGGATCGACAACTTTGTCTTATGATACTGTCGACCCACGCTTGGTTTAGCTTGGTGTAGCCGAACGCTTATCATCGGTGAATATTATCCCTGGTGGTTTGGAAGGAAGCCATATGAATAATTCTTTCGCGGTAAAAATGTCGGACAGTCAACCAAACTGTGGCGCATGGAGAACTGGCAGTTGCCGGTGTGACACGGGGGGCGCGGTGGTCCAGGGGTAGAACATCGGCTTCCGACGCAAATGGTCCCGAGTTCGAATCCTGGCGGTTGCGTTCCCTACTGGTTGGGTCGGTGTCAGTATAATGTGACCGGATGATACAGGAGTCATGAAGATATACCAACTCATACATGCATCCTGGCCATACACAGGCAATATGCGGAGATCCAATTTTCAGTGGTTAATCGTTTCTGAAGATAGACCGGCTGTCGTGCGACGGTTATCAGCTTCCGCGTCGCACGACGGTTTCTGTGTTTTACTATGGGGAGGCAAAACTTGATCTGTGTTGGACGACCGCCATTGTTTTCCGGCTCTCGATTCAAAACTTTAAACACACTTTTCTCCAGAATGCCTTCATAAGTATAGATCCAAGTAGTATATTTAGTCTCAGATAGTAATAAAATAGGGTCACAATAAAAATGATATATGAAATCAGCGTAGTTTTTTAAATATTTGAAAAGTTATCTAATCGCATAACCGCTGGGCACAATTTGACCTAGATAGCTGGCCAAGCCAGAATCTAGGCTCGCGTGTATGTGCAAAGAGCGAATCCCCGCTGACCGGTGACCTTTGATCCTGGCATCACATGCTTCAGCTGGCATCTGTGTTGCTTGGGCAAGTTATACCAGGATCGACAACTTTGTCTTATGATACTGTCGACCCACGCTTGGTTTAGCTTGGTGTAGTACACTAATGTGACCGGGTGAGACAGGAGTCATGACAGGAGCCCTGTCTCGTGTGTGGCAGCACATAAAAATGTCAGACATCCGTCTTGGGGCCCGTCCACAATATAGCCTATATATAGTGCTACTGTTGGACGTTAAACCAACCCAACCCCCAACCCCAATCGGTGTGACACTGTGGAGGTTCTTCATCTTTCAGTAAAAAGGCGTGGGTGATAAGACTGGTGTAGACACTGAAAAGTGGTGTTTTGGGGGTTGTTTGTTTGTGTGTGTATGTATGAGATGGGTGTGTATTGATAGATTCTTATAATTAAGACAAAATGGAAATATAATACATACACAAACAAACGAACAAACAAACTATATTTTCCAATTAGCAGAAACATTTGTTGATTTACCTGATTTTATTTCCTCGAAATCAAGGCAACTAAAAGCTTGGTTGGTAACTAATATTGATTTTTTTTAGATAAAATAATATTACTTGGAAGAGAATTTATTTAACGACAACAACTATTTAAATAAGAGAAAGAAAAAGCAAAAGCACCAAAACACAATAAAACGCGGATTTCTTCTTCTTGTTGCCGACAACTTTTGGATTTGAACATTAGTTTTGTTCTCCTCTGATGCCTCTCTTGAAGTTCCAGCCTACCCCTACACCATAGGACCTGTGGCCGGTGTTAAAGTCCTGGTTCACGTGGGCGCCGATGCTGCCTCTACCGTTAGCGAAGGACTTTGAGTAGTCCAGACGTCCCGAGGTGCTACCGCCCACGTTGTGGGTAACGCTGCCGCCAAATTTGTGACCCCCCGTCGTGGTGTGGGAAACGCCGGCAGTCCCGCTCACGCCGTAGGGGGATTTGTTAATTCCCAAGTCAAACTTGGACTGCCTGTGGGAACAGAATGGACGGTGCAAGAGGAAACCATCTTTAATTATACCAGTGAAAGGTCCCGAGTTCGAATCCTGGCTGCTGCGTTCCCTACTGGTTGGGTTGGTGTCAGTATAATGTGACTGGCTGAGACAGGAGTCATGGTATCCCCGCCCTGTCTCGTATGTGGCAGCACATAAAATTGTCAGACGTCCGCCTTGGGGCCCTTCCACAATATAGCCTATATAGTGCTGCTTTTGGACGTTAAACCAACCCAACCAACCAACCGACCAACCGGTGAAATGAAAAAAAAAACCCACAAAGTTATGTCACTAAAAAGACATTTAAAAAATAGTGTTCAAGGCGTAACTTGTGGACAACTTTAAAATTTGCTTCGGTTTCTATGTGATTATTAGAAATAATTGGGAATTATTTAGAAATAGGCAGTCATTCTACTTTCTTGGCCGACATGAGATCTGTTCAATAAGCAGAAATGTCACAGTGTCAACATTAACCCTTTAGTTCCGATACTTTTGGGGAATTCCAGGGGTTACGTTATTGAGAGGAAGTATCCTTAAGCCGTAAGTACAACGTCGGGGTAGCTTACGACACATCGTAAGCCTTCGAATTGTTATATCTCTCGACTAGTCGTGCTTGCGGCCCAATTGCTTAGTAGTCTATCATAGTTTAGTACGTACTATAGTAAGTAAAATAAAGTGCTAGTAAAGTATGTGTAGTCGAGTAGCGAACGGAAGTAATATTAATCAAGATATCTGGTACAAAGTAGCAAAAAATTTATAACCCAGGCATATTGCAGAAAGTGTGTAGAATATAATAATGAGGTTGCTGCATCTATATAGAAAGAAAAAAAAACATTATCCTAGGCGCAGTTGATAAAGTAAAAAGAAAGTAAGGATCTAGACGAAGTGGGCAAAGTATGTAAAACCAAGTAATACAAGTAGTCTAAACGTAGTAAATAAAGCATGTAAAATTATTAATAGTCTAGACGTAGTGGGAAAATAAAGTCAAAATAATAGTCGAGACGCGGTGGAAAAAGTAAGTAAAACTGATAGTCTAGACATTATTAAGAAAATAAAGAATAGCCTAAACGTAGTGAGAAAAGTAAGTTAAAATCATAGTCAAGACATATTGAAAAACAGAAAAAAAAAGAAAAAAAGAACCAAATGTCTGGGCGGATTAAGTAAGACCGAATAGTCTAAACGCAGTAATTCGAGCAAGTCGAGATTGATAGTCTAGACGTAAATGGAGAAAGTGGGTAGAAACTAATGGGCTAGACCTAGGGCCGTAGGTACAACGGTGTCGTATTCTTATGACTCGTATTAAGATATGGAAATCAAAAGGCTTGCGACAAGTCGTTAGTTACCACGATGTTGTACTTACGAACTCTACTGGATTAAATGCACACAGTAATTCTTTGTTTCACCAAGAGAAGAGTTTGGATCTCACCTCTTTCTGGTGGGCGCGGTGGTCCAGGGGTAGAACATCGGCTTCCAACGCAAAAGGTCCCGAGTTCGAATCCTGGCGGTTGCGTTCCCTACTGGTTGGGTCGGTGTCAGTATAATGTGACCAGCTGAGACAGGAGTCATGGTATCCCCGCCCTGTCTCGTGTGTAGCAGCACATAAAATTGTCAGACGTCCGTCTTGGGGCCCGTCCACAATATAGCCTATATGGTGCTGATGTTGGACGTTAAAACCAACTCAAACTCAAAACTCACCTCTTTCTGAGCGCCTGGCTTGGTTCCCCCAGGCCTCGTCTCATGTCCCCATCTTCCAAAGCGACCTGGTGAGCGAACATGCATAGCAGTAGAGTCAGAAGTTGTTTTAACAGCACGTCAGCACGATAACGGTTATATTGTGTCCATGGTGTCTTAAGGCAGTTAATACATGATGAAAGTAGCAACAGAGACTTTTTTTAAAATTGCGAATGGTAAAAACAAAAAAAAATTGTACGAAAAGGGTCGGTTAGAAGTGAAGAATATACAGCAGTTTAAAACATCATTGTGTAGGGTTACCACAGTTAAATTTCGTTATATACAACAATGTCTTTAACAGAAGATGTGACACTTCTATATTAAGATCAATAATTTGCTTAGTTTTTTAATGTGTTAAGAAGTAAGTACAACGGATCTATAAACGTAGGCCCCAGACTAGAGGCACTTTCCATGAAACGAAACGAAAGTGCGAAGAACAAAACAATCAAAGAACAAAACGACTTAACAATCTGAGCAGCAGAACAAAAGAACAACCAACCAACCTCAGCAGCACAGTCAAAGAGCAGCAAAAAGAAAGAGAAAACAACCAACCAATCTGAGCAGTACATCCCAAGAAGCACAACAACCAACCTGAGGAGCACAACGTAAGAGCAACAACCCGTCGAATATTACGTTAAAGCAACGAAGAGTACAATAAAATAAACAAATTAAGCAGGCACAGCCACACAACCACCGAACAATCAACCTGAGCAGATGTAACACAACCACAGAGCAACCAACCTGAGCAGATGTAACACAACCACAGAGCAACCAACCTGAGCAGATGTAACACAACCACAGAGCAACCAACCTGAGCAGATGTAACACAACCACAGAGCAACCAACCTGAGCAGATGTAACACAACCACAGAGCAACCAACCTGAGAAGATGTAACACAACCACAGAACAACCAACCTGAGCAGATGTAACCGCAACGAGAACGGCAATGCAGGCAATGGTTAGGGTTCCCATGCTGACGCTGTTCTTTCTTTCCCTGATCTTGGACAGTTCTCTCTTGTAGAGGTCTCAGGTTCTCTCTAGTTGAGGTCTCAGTTTTTGGTGAGAGGGACGCAGCCTTGTAGAGAGTATCTTTAACATGTTCCCTTTCGGCCTTTTTATAGAGAAATCGGTGACCATCAGTGCTATTTTCAATTCGCTCATCTCACACGATGTTGTGAGAAACTAATTGCGAAATTTCACGCCGTCACGTAGAGGGGGTTCGTGGTATATAACTGCGACATGTTTGTTTTCATGATTGATGAAACAGTTGTTAGACTTAGTGTCTTTACATATTCCACGTATTAATGTTATGAATTTTGTACTGCTGGAAAATTGTAGTAAGTGTTTGTAGATAAGAAAAAGGTGCAATAGGTTTAAAACAAAGATTTTGAATACTGAACATGTATGTGGTTGATATGGTGTTTGGTGCCTAGATCATAGTTCAGTCTCGATATAACACTTTTTCCTTCACTCTAGGTGGAAAAACAATGTATATATGCTACTACCGCGAAATCTCAGCAAGAGATTCATTACAGTAGATAAACCCATAAGCCCACAAACGAAGTATGTTCTATTAATCGCTTCGTGGCGGAGGTATATTCAATCGCCATCAAAAACTGTGTTTTGATTTATACATTTTCAACATCGCGAAATACACCTATGCGATCGGCTTTTAATTGTTTTGCATTCAGTGCCTCTTTTACGCATAGTAATTGTTTTTCTGATAGCATTTTGGTCCACCAGTCCATTTTGTCATAATATCCAAATTTTTAGTTGTCTGCCTCTATTGTCTCTGGATTCCAAGTTTGTATTCTGTGTATTTGGCGTTTAAAATGTGAAAATTAGTTACCCAAGTATTTTGTATACACAAAATTTATGTTGACAGAAATACAAATATAAATTCATGTTCTAAAAATTAAAAAAAATATGAGGGGGAAAGTTTCCAATCTCCCTTCTAGATGCCCACGCATTCTTAAAGCACGCATAGCCTTAACGTTGATGTGCTGACTAGACAAAACTTCGCCACAAAATAATGTTTTGTTGCGCAGCTGCCGCTGTTGTGAAAATCATTACAAACGCAAATGGTGCTAAATCTAATCCACAGCGAAATTGCGTAGTGTTGCGAGACTTTGCTTTCCTCTGTGGAAATGGAATCTGAAATTCACACAAGTCCTGTTTGCAGTAAATTAGAGCATGTACCAATTATTTGCCTGAAGAGTATTTTGCTCCTGGACTAAAAATGAATATCAGTCAGTACAGGCTGAGAACAAAATGATAAGACTAGATATCGGTTTGTTGTGGACGTGCAGTGTCCAGCAATCGGACTTGTTTTGTTCATCTGGAACTTTTGTAACTAAAATAGAGAGAGAAGGAGAGAGTGGGAGAGCGATAGAGAGGGCGGGAGAGAGCGAGGTAGCTTGAAAAAGAGAAGGAGAGAGGGAAAGAACGAGTTGCAAGTGTGGGGGAAGTATATTGAGAAAATAATTTGGGAGATGCGTCCTTCAGTCTCACCCTGGCCACATCATCAAGTTCGCAATTGAGCAATCTCAGAACTAAACAGTGACTTTCAGCTTTCACTATAATTTTACCATCTGATAATAATTGGCCTGCGCTGTTTATTTCATCACAACTGGACCCCAAGCCATGTAAGTACAACGGTGAAGGTGAATTAGCTGTCGGACTAACCATTATAATTAGATGTCTGAGTCGGGTGCCTAAATCTACTTCCACTTTGTACTTGCAAGGCCTTTTTATGTACTGGTATGGACGATCTAGCCACAGCCAAATAGAACACATAGAAGGACATGGTCTATCCAATCAGAGAGTTTGGATTGAGCAGCTTCACCTAATTGTTCGAAGACGCTAGATTATTTATCGCAATCGCTACTAGCGTGCAAATCTGTGTTCTGTTTAAAACATATAACAAAACTATTACCATTATATATCTGAAAAAAAAGTCTCTTCTTTGAAATTCTGATACAGCTTTTATTACTTATGTATGAATTATGCACATATTGGTAAAAAGGATAACTCTTCATTCACTAATGCGCATCTTTCTGATACATTCCTTGATATGGGAATATGTCAGTCCATACAATTAATTACATTAATTGCGCATGAGCACTAATACGTGGATTTTGCTTCAAACACATATCTAATCTTTATGGTTGTATTAAGACATGAATTTAGGATTATCTACGTACTAAAACCGTACGTCCTTGGGACAAACGTTAAAAAAAGAGCCGTAAAAAATTGAAGTGATTATTAATTTGTGCAATTTAAAAAAAAAAAAAAACATGAAAAACACACATTATTATGTTTCATGACTTTTCATGCGATGCAACTTTTCACATTTCAATCTTCACAAATGAGTGAGTGACTGAGTGAGCTGGTCCCCTAACGTCCAAGATAAGCAGCAAGGCTATATCACTGTGGAGGGGTACATCCTTATAATTCATTTTATGTAAGATCTTTGGTTACCACACAGACACAGTGACGTGATACCACAGCCCGACACAGACCTAACAATGTTTACGCAGTACAATGCAAAGGTTCGAAGTATAATATTGCTACGACTATGCCCTCACCCTTTCATCACTACCTGAGATGTCCCTGCCTAGTACTTGTTGTTGATTCGTTGAGTTGGTTTAACGTCCAATATCAGCACTATATAGGCTATGTTGTGGATGGTCCCCAAGACTGACGTCCGACAATTTTATGTGCAGCCAGACACGAGACAGGGCGGGGATGCCATGACTCCTGTCTCAGCCAATCACATATCACCGACACAGACCTAACAATGTTTACGCAGTGCAATGCAAAGGTTCGAAGTATGATTATGCTACAACTGTGCCCTCACCCTTTCATCACTACCTGGGCTGTAGGATTAGACTTTACGAGAGTGGTGGTCAAATTGCTGAGTCGTTAGAGCTCTAATCTAACGTCGAAACCAGGTGTCACCATAGTGATGATATCTGTTAAACCTCGGATAATGTTTAAGGTCGCCTGCAAGTTTGGTCAAACACAAGTAATCTTTCCAGGCATTAAGAATAATCTTTCTTAATAAAATTGCTTTTTTTTTCTTCATTTATTTGTTTCCTAAAAACTTAGTGCAAAATGAAAAAAGTTATAAAGGTGAACGACCTCCTCACGACCTGGAAGTCTAACCATGTTACACGCCGAAGAAAACCCCGCTGAGCGTTAACTGTGGTGATAGGGTAAATCTACGTTGTTGTTTTTAATAGACTTCATTTTGAGATATAAACGGCTTTCTTGCTCATTGTCTCCACTTTAATGTGGACATTAGACTGAATCCTGATCTCTCTCACTTCATCTCCTCTCTATCTAAATTTCTCTCTCTTCCTCTCTGTCTGTCTGTCACACTCTCTCTCCATTTCTATTTTTATCTCCGTTCTCCCTATCTCTCCTTTTCTCTCTTCCTCTCTCTCTCTCTCTCTCTCTCTCTCTCTCTCTCTCTCTCTGATAATTTATATGAAAGACGGAAATATCGAACGTTCCCTCACTTTCAACTATTGTTGTTTTCGTTTGTTGACAGAGGCAATGTCTAAAGGTTTTACTTTTTCTTTTTCTTGAAGTAGTTGATTTCAGCCGCTGCCATTCACATTGTATTCTATACATCTATACTGTCACTTTTGATCGAGAGAGCCAAAGTTTGAATATCAAGCCCTGAAAATCTGAGGAAAACGTTATTTACAACCATTGGGTTTGTGGAGAGGCCAATATTTTAAAAAATTTCCATTTCATTATTCTACCACGGTTCCATTTTCAAATAAATGGTCTACATTTTCTTATACAACATTTATTTGGCTTTTGGAGTCAATGTTCATCTAGACCATGGGATAAGTAAGTAGGTGAACAAGTGAGTGAGTGAGTGAGTGGGTGAGTGAGGGAGGGATTTAGTGAGTGAGTGAGTTAGTGCGTGAGTTAGCAAGTGAGTGAGCAAGTGAGTGAGCAAGTGAGTGAGTGAGAGAGTGAGTGACTGAATGAGTGAGTAAGTGAGTGAGTGAGTGAGCAAGTGATTGAGTGAGAGAGTGAATGGGTGAGTAAGAGAGTGAGTGAGTCTGTGAGTGAGCAAGTGAGTTAGTGAGAGAGTGAGTGAGTGAGTGAGCAAGTGAGTGAGTGAGTGAATGAGTAAGTGAGTAAGTGAGTGAGTGGGTGAGTAAGAGAGTGAGTGAGTGATTGAGTGAGTGAGTGAGTGAGTGAGTGAGTGAGTAAGTGAGTGAGTGGGTGAGTAAGTGAGTAAGTGAGTGATTGAGTGAGTGAGTGAGTGAGTGAGTGAGTGATTGAGTGAGTGAGTGAGTGAGTGAGTGAGTGAGTGAGTGAGTGAGTGAGTGAGTGAGTGAGTGAGTGAGTGAGTGAGCAAGTGAGTGAGTCAGAGAGTGAGTGATTGAATGAATAAGTGAGTGAGTGAGTGAGTGATTGAGTGAGTAAGTAAGTGAGCAAGTGAGTGGGTGTATGAGTGAGTCAGTGAGTGAGTGAATGATTGAGTGAGTGAGTTAGGGAGTGAGTGAGTGATTGAGTGACTGACTGACTGACTGACTGACTGACTGAGTGAGGAGTGGAGTTTTAAGGTTACCAAATAAGAAATGACTAGAAAAGAAACTCATCCCGCCTGATACAAAATTAGTATTCAGCACGACGCTAAGTTTGAACACCAGTAGGACAAAAAAAACATAGAAACAATGGCCAGGACTGAAGCTTCTCTCTAGATAAGAGCTTTACCCTGAACAAGGACTGACACCGTCTAGGTCGCGCTGTCTTCACAAACAACCAACAAAACAATGACTTGAATACTATTCCTTTTTTGCCACACAGAGATGTTGTTTTGTTTGCCGATGTCAGAGAGAGTGGAAATGGACAAGGATGAAACAAACTCATAGATGACAACTCAATCCGACGAATTAAAAAATTGGACGTTTTTAGCCATATCGTTTTGAAGAAATATCGTCGAAATACGCATTTTGGCATAAAATTGGCATCTCTAAAAAGCCAATGATTGTATTTAATATCTTCACAGGACTTGATATTCAAATTTTGTCTCCCTCGATCAAAACTGACAGCATAGATGTGAGGAATTTATGTGAATAACAAAGGTCGCGATTGGGTTAAACAAAAGTATTATTGCTCCGCCAACAGTGCAACAGGTTGGCCAGAATTGGAGAGATATTACTATGTTGACAAATAAATTATCCACTGTCAGTGTTTAGTCAGAGAAAGACACCCGTCTTGGAGTAATTAGTTTGGGTTTTAATGCTAAGATGGCAGTATCTTTGTAAAGCACGGTTATTGTAGTTGATAATAAATGTGCATGCACGTTAACAAAGAATATTTGTATTGATGGTGACCGTGTATTCTCCCTGTGAGATTCACACCTGCCTACTACTTGTTGTTGATTTTGTTGAGTTGGCTTAACGTCCAACACCAGCACTATATAGGCTATATTGTAGATGGGCCCCAAGAATGACGTCTGACAATTTTATGTGCTGCCACACACGAGACAGTCGGGGACACCATGACTCCTGTCTCAACCGATCACATTAAACTAACACCGATCCAACCAGTAGGCAGCGAAATCGTCAAGGCTCGAACCCGGACCTTTTGCGTCGGAAGCCGATGTTCTACCCCAGGGCCACCGCGCCCCCTCCCTGTCTAGTGCACTGCCTGCGCTAGTCTAGAATGTAGTGTGCAACTACCATAGTGACTTGAATCTCTGTTATCTCTGGTTTTGGGTAGAAAATTGAAAGCAAGGAACTGTTGACTGGAGGAACTTTTCCCTGTCTAAGGGAGACGCACATACATGTGTGTCCTCAGACTCTCAGCGGGGATTCCCTGTAGACCAGGTCTGTCGGGAGGCTGCCTGGTGAGCCCATCTAAGCCAGGAGGTCAAACTGTCACTCCCCCTGGTCTGTAAGAGCCGCCACTCCGACAATCGTATCAGGATATATATACGGTGAGAGAGAGAGAGAGAGAGAGAGAGAGAGAGAGAGAGAGAGAAAGAGAGACAGAGACTGAGAGAGACAGAGAGGCAGAGAGAGTCAGAGAGAGAGACAGAGCAAGAGAAAGAGAGAGAGAGAGAGAGAGAGAGAGAGAGAGAGAGATCGATTTTTCCATCACTGATTCACATGAAAAAGAAGCAGCTTCAGGAATCTCTGAGGTCACGTATTGCTTCACGTAGCTAGCTAGCTTGATGGATGAATGGATGGATAGATTGACAGATCAACAACCTATAGAAAGTGAGAATGATTAGGCGATAGTTCAATAGATAGGTGTATGGATGCATAGATAGATAGATAGATAGATAGATAGATAGATAGATAGATAGATAGATAGATAGATAGATAGATAGATAGATAGATAGATAGATAGATAGATAGATAGATAGATAGATAGATAGATAGATAGATAGATAGATAGATAGACTGATATATTGGTGGATAGATAGAACTGCATAAAGTCATCCAGTTAGGTAAAAATACACACAAAGTAATTGTAATAAAAGGTTATAGCAATAATTTGTTGTTTTTTTTTATCTTAACAAAGAGAACACCCTCTTCCCAAAGATCTTACAAGACTTCTGATATGATGGACGAAACTTGAGAAAAGAATGGCGCACTCAGATAATTAAACAAAGTAAAGAAAGAACAAAAAACAGCGACTGATCTTTCCTTGCGATCTCTTGACAATTTTTTATGTGGAGGTTATCCTTCTCCCAGGTCTCTCTCTCCCTTTTTTACAGACTGACGCTGGTTCTCCATAGATACATCTACAACGAGAAGAGAGTGAGGAGGGAGACATAGAGAGACAGAGAGGGGGAGAGTAAGAGTTACAAAGAGAGAGGAGGAAAGAGAAAGACACAGAGCGAAGAGAGAGAGGGGGACAGTAAGAGAGACGGAGAAATAGATAAA
>RQTK01000366.1:429998-442406 GCA_003991915.1 Elysia chlorotica | reverse complement strand
TAATAATAATAATAATAATAATAATAATAATAATAATAAAGTGAATTTGTATAGCAGCTTTCCCATATTGTTGCTCAAAGCGCTTTACATTTAAATCAAGCAATCAATAAAATACATATTGCTAAAACTAATGTGTAATTTACAGGATACACAGAATCGTAATACATTTCTCATATAATAAAAGCGGTATAATACAAAAACATTAAGTCGAATTATAAAGTGTGGCCTCAAATTAACATCTTATTTAATACCATAATTATTTTAAGGCAATGTAGTTTGAAATTTGTAGTGCCAACTTTTCCATGTATGCCCCTCTTTCGCACATTTTATCATCTGGTTTTTTTACTTAATTTTTTAAAGTTCTGAACGAATATCTTATGATGCGGAAAATTAAAACACATAATTATATATCATATTCATGTTGGTTTAAGAAAAAAGATGACAATGATCAGGAAAAAGAACATACGGATGTAGAAAGAGGGCAACACCAAGTTAGCCAATTTGCAGTTGTCTTTCAGATTACATTGTTATTTTAAAATCCCATTCATAGATAAATCAAGAAGAAGGTAATACTTGGTAATGTTTTGCGTGCTAATTAGAAGAATTAAACGACAAGGATATGCTGCAAAGAGAATAACGAAATCCTCTATTAGGCGAATGCCCGTCAGCCTAAACAGCCGAACATTAGTTTAGCCATTTTGAGGGCCAAAGGCAAGACATAAATATTAGCTCTATGTCAGACCTACAAACTTCTGTTGTTGTTTAAGCTGCTACATAAATCGATGGCGGCGAGTCGGTGAATATTGCAAAGACAAACGGAGTGAGAGAGAGAGAGAGAGAGAGAGAGAGAGAGAGAGAGAGAGAGAGAGAGAGAGAGAAAGAAAGAGAGAGAGAGAGAGAAAAGGCTAGATCATAAGAAAGGAACAGAGATGCAGGGTTTATGCCTCAGCTGGTTTGGTTAGAGCCCCTGTGGTGTTTGATAGCCAATAACGGAATAAAAACACTGACTCTGGACCTACACATGCACACATTCATACACACTAGCATGGAGACAATCATGTGTCAGATTTAGGTTGCAGGGGGCACTGGGTGCAACCTAGTTAAGGATGCATATTTTCACAAAGCGTTTTAAGGGGAACACTCCTGTTTTGGAGATTTTGGGAGGGGGGGGAGGAGGGGGCGTTGGTACGAGAGCAGGACATTCGTTAATTTTACACACGCCCACCAACAAAAGAAATATGCTTTTTTTTTAACAAATACTTCACGCAATACAATTCTGCTCGGAACTTTGATCGCCGATTTAAAAAAATCAAATCAGATTTTTTATACGATGCTGCCTCAATCAGAAAATGGTTAGTGAAAATTCGATCAGTCCAAACACAATGAGTTCACTCACTCAGCGAGGAGGCGAAGATGGGCTACGTGCCCGCCGAAATCGACGGGAAGGAATGAAATTTTCATTGCAATTAACTTTTCTGCCGCCTAGAGTGCTTAACGGCGCAGAAACGGAGGCGTTTTCATTAATGTTTGCAAAAATTACATAAAACTGATTCCTTTAACTTACGGTGCCAACGATTTCGGTTGACACAAATATGTCGCCTTTTTAAAAAAAGGTTCATACTGACACCTACATAAACAATAGGAAATAAAGCAGCCATTTCAAGATTTGAACTTGGGACTTCTGATTAGAAAAAAGCGTAATCTTGTGACTGGGGTATTTGCATGCAGTTTAACAGCTACTAAATATAGATAGGTCACTATTCACTGATAGATGAATGTGATATACAATATTTGCGCCTGGAAATGAAATAATAATTATTTATATAATTATTATTTATTATATACATCGAACCAAAGAAAGGAAATGTTTTCCCACCGCATGCACAGAAAACGTTTCCTGTTGTCAAACAGAAATAACTAGTCGTCTGAGGAGAGCAACAGCTCGAAATTCCGGAGTCGCGACAGGCAATACATTTTATTATTATTATTATTATTATTATATATATATATGTTTCCCACTTAAATATTGTTCCGAGCTGTGGTAAAAATAATGTCCAGACAGCTTGTTCATAGTGCAGACACATGAATACAATTATTACCCTCCTACGCAGATTTTCGCCAATCGTATTTCAAAAAAAAGAATGTATTGAAATCAAACGAAACGATTCGAATGCACCAAAATGACTGTCCTTAATATTACTTTAACAATTAATCGAATGCACTGGAAACTAATTGCTTTTGCCACGAAAAAGGAAGCTAGTGATCAAACGTGTCAAATACACGAAATCATATTGAACACTTTTATTAATCAAATGCACTGACAATTATGTCGATTGCTTTTGGCCAAGATAATTAAACCTTTGGTAATTAAAAAAAAAGTCATCAATTTGGTAAGCATCAAAGATAAGAGACAAACAGATTTCTTAAGACAGACATAGGTATACACATTTTGGTCAAGAAAGATTACGTCTCTAATACAATACGATCTATATTGAAGTCATTTTTTTCACAATTCATTATAAAATAAAATGTGTATATTCAGTACAAACGTGAAGTCAGTATAACGCTATGTTATTACATCTAACAGCCAATAAATCTAATTTATCACAAAAAGAAAAAAAGAAACACTTTATAATCGTATTGTGTATAATTTATTCAATGAATGTAACTAAACAGCCGAAAAAGATAAAGAGGTCGACCGAAATTTAAAAAAAAATAAAAAGTTATTATATATAATTATGTTAATTAAACAGACGGAGAAAGATGGCCGCATAGGTTTAGCAGTACCTGGAAGCTGGAACTGGAATGAAAAGAGAAAACGGTAGCCTTCATTGCCCAGGCTGGGATCAGAATTTGAAGAGATTGTTGGAGAACGAGAAGAAGAAGAAGATACGCACTTTATAGGACTTGTAACAACCTTGTGCAATGTAAAGTATGGTAAATGTTGTGGTCCCTTGCTTCCTTCCATGAAATCAATAGGCGGTGGTCTTAGAATTCGCTGATTAGCATATTTCTCCTAGGCTTCGAGACGAATGCTTCACATAAACGACTAATTCATATCAAGGTAAATTATTTAGGGCTAGAATTATTACTGCTCAGTGGTGAATAAAGGTAGGCTTGAAGTAACTTTGGTTGAAGAATAATGGCGCGTTGTATAATTAAAATCGTCAAGGCAATGTTTACTACATCTTTACTAGAGTGCAGTATCATGGCAATGTTTACTATATCGTTCTTCGCATTTGAGGAAAAAAAAAGTCATCATCATCATCATCATCATAATCATCATCATTATCTCATCATCATCATCATCATAATCACCATATCATCGTTGTCATCATCATTATCTCATCATCATCATCATCATAATCACCATATCATCGTTGTCATCATCATTATCTCATCATCATCATCATCATAATCACCATATCATCGTTGTCATCATCATTATCTCATCATCATCATCATCATAATCACCATATCATCGTTGTCATCATCATTATCTCATCATCATCATCATCATAATCACCATATCATCGTTGTCATCATCATTATCTCATCATCATCATCATCATAATCACCATATCATCGTTGTCATCATCATTATCTCATCATCATCATCATCATAATCACCATATCATCGTTGTCATCATCATTATCTCATCATCATCATCATCATAATCACCATATCATCGTTGTCATCATCATTATCTCATCATCATCATCATCATAATCACCATATCATCGTTGTCATCATCATTATCTCATCATCATCATCATCATAATCACCATATCATCGTTGTCATCATCATTATCTCATCATCATCATCATCATAATCACCATATCATCGTTGTCATCATCATTATCTCATCATCATCATTATTATCACCATCACCACAATTAAGACGATGACCAGCACCATCAGTACTCTCCTTTTTCTTCTTATTATTTAGTACAACCTTACCTTTACCTAAATCATTATTTTCATTAAATTTTAGATCGATCATCACCTGTTCTCATCAACACAGTTGTAATTACACTACCTTTAAAAAAGAACAACCAGCAATACACTTTACAATTGAAACTTAAAAAAAGGTTATAAAATAAAAACAACATTAGCTTTTCTTAGTTGTCTGTTGTTTATTTTCTAAAAAATATAAATTGATGGATTTTCTTTTCTAAAATAATATAAAAAACAGCGACAATACGAGCGGGATGGAAAGCGGTCAATTTGAGGATTTTGGTAATCTTTTGGTTATATACAATAAAAAAGTAATACTGTAATGGAAATGCCGAAAGCTCTAAAACTTACAGAAAGTATTTTTCTTAATCTCTACAGTAAACAAGTTTAAAAATACAGACAATTATTAAGTACCCGGAGAAAATGAGGTTTGTGTCTAGGTTTTCTTTTTAAACTGTTGTAAACAGTTTTGTTCTCTTTTGGGATTTTCATTTTCTATCAAAACTACTTAGCTTTTCTTACCGATGCCTACGGGTTGTTTATCAGTCGTAAGATGGCTGTTTTGTAAAGATTATCGCAACGAATGTATTTTATTCTGGGCTTCAGTTCTTTATACAGCGACCGTGTTTTGCCTTTGGGTAATACAAATCGCGTTGATGAAATTGTCGGTGAAAGTTTGCCGATTGGACTTTTTATGATGGTTATGAAAAACAGTCAAACCTTTATAGCCTGGATTAGATGAATAATACTCTGTCTTGAAGGTGATCTGGAATTGTTGGTATTCTCATAGGTTAGAAGCAAGTGGTGATCTGGAATTGTTGGTATTCTCATAGGTTAGAAGCAAGCTTTTTACTAAAATGGTTGAGCAATGGTTGCGCCTTGTAAGATAAGAACCAGTCTTTGAGGAGTGAGCAAACATGATTTAAAATACTTTGCATTCAAGTTTAATTTAACTGTAATAATTGTACGTAGAACGTTGCAGCCAGTTTGGATCAGAGATATCTTGCCCGTTTTCTCTCATAACCATAATCTTTATTATATACAGCCTCACGATCAGCATCTTCATGATCACCATCATTATATTATCCTTATCATCAACACCACCGCCATCATCATCATCATACTAATACCAGCCTACTGCATCACCATTATCATCATCATCATCATCATCATCATCATCATCATCATCATCATCATCATCATCATCATCATCATCATCATCATCATCATCATCATCATCATCATCATCATCATCATCATCATCATCATCATCATCATCATTGTATGAATTACAATCCCTTTGAATTCCCCCCCCCCCAACATGGCTTTTAGTAAACATGTCATATTTTTGACTTGGTGATCGTCTGCAAAATAGCTTATCTGCTAACGTTGGACCAAACAAAACAACAGCAAAAGTGCTCGGACATAAATCTTTCTGGTTTCAACTGATTTATTACACAGCACGACAACGTTTTAGCCTAAGGCCTTAACGCATTGGAACAGCATGTTAATCAACGCCCAGTTTCAACGGAATGTGGAAGAGGAAGATCTAAATAAAGCAAGAAAGCCGAAGTAAAAGAATGCCTTTGAGCATTTTGCTGTTTAAGTAGGAAAAGATGCAAATTACTGGAAAAAAACCCTTTCAAAAATGGCTTAAAAAGAAACATACCGGGAGAAATCATGCTAATTTAGAGGTATCAGAGGAAAACTGGCTTTAAAAGAATATGAGTAATTACAGATTTTCGAAAGCTGGAGTCGAGAATGTACCAGCTTACTTTTTTTTAAAATCGAGTCAAAGAGAATTGGCTTTGAAATAGTTAAAGAGACCGCAATCCATAATGGAGTCTTGACTCCTTTGCGCATGCATCAAACAAAATTTCAATATTATCAAAGACTTACGTATAGTCTTAATCTTTTTAGCTCTGTAATTTGTAGTCTAGCTCTGGGCTAAGTTAAAGGATTGGCCGCTCATAATATATATTATGTAAGTAGATCTACAAGTGTGTCTGTAGTAGTACAAAGTACAGTCAGTGTTTAAGGGTCTAAGAGTGGTCTACGAATTATCTTATACACAGACTTAGATCTAGTATTTCTATAGCCAGACATTCTTTTCATATAAAGTATAACCCTTTTCCAAATTTGTATCCTTTGTATTCATCTAATAATAAGTATTGCTGAAGAGTATATAATAACTCTGTTCGATTGATATATATAGATCTGTGTCATAAGTTGCAGTACCTAATAACAATCAGAAAAGGCAAACTTATTTTGTAATTTATTACTGAAACATTACAATTTTAATGATTGCTTTCATAAATTAACTATTAAAATCCATCATTGTAAAGTTAGTAACTTTTGTCATATAAATATTTTTTTTTTATAAATAATAATATATAATTATATTCATATGTATAAAATTCTTAGCGACCAAATAAGTAGGAATAAATGCCCACCAACAAAAGAACAAAAAGAAGCATTTTTATATACCTCGCAAAATGAAACTCTGCTCTATATAACTCTTCAATTGTTATCGCTGATTTAAAAACTAAAGTCAAATTTTCTACAATGCTTCCTCGATAAGAAAATGGTCAGTGAAGATTTCACCAATCCAGAAAAAGTCATAATGAATTAATTTATTCGGCGAAGCCCACTTATCAGCGCTCACAAGGAGCGGTGACTCTGTGGGGCTAGTTGATTTTTATAAGGGAATTCTTATTCTGATCGGCGCTCATCAGCTTTCGGCTTTGACCCTGTAGTCGCCCTAAGACAAACGAAATGCCCGCCGAAGTCGGTGAGTAGGAATAAAAAACAAAATTAATGTATTCTATAAAAATTGTTTTCGCCTACAGTGCTAATCTGCACAGAGACTAAGCTGTCTACGTCAATGTTTGCAAGAAAATCATAGACTGATGCCTTCAAGATAATTATTGTGCCTAGGTTGTGTGTGAAATAAATTTGGCGTCTCTATGAAAGCAGGCTAAAGAAACCCCCAAGTCGATTTGATCAGTTCTGCGCTAGCGTTCATACTTACTTCAGGATATTTTTTATAACTATATCTCATTTTATGCATAGTTTTATGTATATCATATTATATTATATTTATTATAGTATATTATATTATATTATATTATATTATATTATAATATATTATATTATATTATATTATATTATAATATATTATATTATATATTCAGTTTTTAGCTCTGTAATTTGTAGTCTAGCTCTGGGCTAAGTTAAAGGATTGGTCGCTCATAATATATACATATATATAATATGTAGGTAGATCTACAAGTCTTTCTGTTGTAGTACAAAGTACAGTCAGTGTTTAAGGGTATGAGAGTAGTCTACGACTTATCCTATACAAAGACTCAGATCTAGTATTTCTATAGCATACATTCTTTTCATATAAAGTATAATCCTTTTTCAAATGTGTATCCTTTGTATTCACCTTACATTCTAAGTATCGCTAAAGAATATATATATAAGAAATCTTTTCGATTGATATATAATTTATATATAAGTTTTAGTATAAGCTCACTTTAACAAAAATAAATTTGGCAATAATTTATTACAAACTAACAGCTCAAATTTCCTTTATTTGAAGGGAGACAATTGGCGTGTGAGAATTTATCAACATACCCAAGCGCTACATTAAATTTGTTATCATAATTCACAAAGACCAACCTTCTCAGATAATCATAACAATGGGTCAGGAATAGATCGGTCAACTTTAGATACCATCAAATAATGCGGATGATCTGAGAAAAATGTTCAGAACCACGTTTGATGTCAGACTTTTCCCTCGTTACCCGAGATGTGCGGAGTATTCGACCCGCTGCTAAAATATATGAATGGATTGTGGCGGACTCTCAAACCAAATTGTTCCGTTCCTTCATTGCTTTTGTGTTTTACGTCACACCAAGACTTCTTTTTCTTGTTGTCATGTTCACTTAGTTGAAATAAAGCATCAATGTCTAGATCTATCATTTGACTTCGTCAACTGTTTGTAAAGAGCTACAGGATAAAATTTAAACCGCCGACTTATAGTCTTATGACGGCACTTAGCTGTGCAGATCATTTCAATGTAAAGGAAGTCGAACACTAGACGTGTTTTTTTCCTTTCGAAACGAGGACGGTTTCTGAAAACTGCAAGGATATAAACACTATACAAAAAAGTCAGTTTTCACGAAAAATGTTCAATAGTATAATGACTATCGCGACAAATTAATATGAACATTACTTTCTTAACGTTATATACTAAAATAGTTTGACCACGTAGGTAATGATTTGTTGAGTATTGGTAATCGGTATTACGAGACCAACTATATAAGACAAAAACAAAACAATAAAACACGTCATATATATTTATTCAAAGGTGTTTGAAAAATGTTAGCTATTTTATTCAAAGGTGTTTGAAAAATGATAGCTATTTGTAAAAGCGCGCATGAAAAGTTTGAAAATCTCAAACCAAATATTGATGTGGCGATGATGAGGATGATGATGATGATGATGATGATGATGATGATGATGATGATGATGATGATGATGATGATGATGATGATGATGATGATTATGACCATGACAATGTCTATCATCATTGCCAATACGGAACCCATGAATATGAATGAATTTATGAGTATAATTCTGGCATTGTTATAATTATGCTGATGACAAGTTTGATAACGAAGTTTATAATGATGATATATAAATGTGATGATTTTGATGATAAAGATAGAATGTGATCATGTTTATCCTGCTTAGTAAAAAAAAAGATGGTTTAAAAGAGTATGTGAATTTCTCCCTCCACCTCCCTCCCCGTCCCCCCCTCCCCCCTATGGTTTTCTGCCACAAATAGCAGATGTGTTACCGACAACGTTATAGAGAACATTGTTATTACTAAAAAATTGTAAAATACAAATAAAAATTAGTTAACAATTTAAGACTAATTAAAAGAGAATGTATATTTTACTGATCGACCATAGATAATTTATAGGTAAATAGGCATTAACAATATAGCCTTGAAATTAAAAATATGGAAACTATTTTTTTAAATGTACATGCATATGCACATTAATTCCCCAACACTGTATATTTTCATTATTTACTTTTATCAAATTTGAAGAATATTTCTCATTTTTTAGAATAATTTAAGAGCCTAGAGCTTCGATTATGAATAGTACCGCTGTTTCAACAAATATTAACGAATCATTTAAAATCTGCGCTACCCGTCATAAACTCTAATCATAATCATAAACTAACCGTAAATATCCATTCTATATGAAACCAAACTAATATATATATTTTTTTACATTTAAAACGAAATTATAAAATTGCGTAATGTGGATCTATACCCAGAACCGTATAATAAACACGGTTCTCATTCTCCCTCCTGTTCTCAGTCGGTTGATTGGTTGGTTGGGTTGGTTTAACGTCCGACAGCAGCACTATATAGGCTATATTGTGGACGGACCCCAAGACGGACGTCTGACAATTTTATGTGCTGCCACACACGAGACAGGGCGAGGATACCATGACTCCTGTCTCAGCCGGTCACATTATATTGACACCGACCCAACCAGTAGGGAGTAAAGTTTTCCATAGAAAAGAATAAAAAATCGTATTGCTTTATAAAGGAGTAGGGAACGCAACAGCCAGGATTCGAACTCGGGACCTTTTGCGTTGGAAGCCGATGTTTTACCCCTGGGCCACCGCGCCCCCCTGGTCGCAGTCACTAAGACGGTACTGATGTTAAGGCTGTCTTGCAGAGCGAACAACCGGATACAGATTGTTACTGGACAAAGTCTCCTGGAAGCCGGAAATTTCAATCACTAATCTCCCTTTGCTTTTTTTTCCCAAGGGGAAGTTTTAGTTCTACAAGCTTGTCTTCGTCTGTCATCTCATCCTGTCCAGGAGTTAAGTCCCATGTCTGTGTCTGTCTATCCCAGATCTAGGATATTTTACCTGAGGCTGGTGTAAGCACTAGTGCAGTTTCGATAGTGGTATTGGTGTGTGTGTTTTTGAGTTTTTTGTGCTTTTTGATGTTGTTGTTGTTGTTGTTGTTGTTGTTTTTTCTTTTTTTTTTTTTTTTTGGGGGGGGGGGGTTGTAAAGATATTATATAAGTCCAAAGTATGAAGAGTGGTCGGTCGTAGATAGGCATAAGTGTTGTGAAAAGCTTACGATTCATCTGTAGATATAACTGCTATAAGAATAACAGGGTTTACGATGAGTTGTAGGCTACTGTGGCGTTGTACTTATGACCTAACCAATTTTTATATTCCTAAAAAAATAAAGGTAGAACATTATTTAGAATAAATTGTCACCTTGTATAAAACTTCTGTGAGAGGGAAAACGTGGTCTAGTGCATGAGCGCAAGACTTGCAATAGTAAGGCTGTGGTTTGAATCCCTAACCAAACCATCCTGTTCCCTAATGACTTGGTCAGTGTCAGAATAGGAATTTAATATTATGACTGGAGGAGTTACTGGTATTCCACTCTGCGGATCTGTCGCAGTGTATGAAAAACTAAGGAACCTTGGGGAGTTTATATAAACTATTATAGACCTTCGTTTTTTTCGCCTAAAGAATGTACACATCACTTCACGTTTATTTGATTTGTCAGTTTTTAAGCTGTGATTTTAAATAAATAATTGTGGTGCCTTTCATAAATCGGACAAAAACTACTATTTTGTTATTTATGTCATGGGTTTTATGAATAACGTTGCTAAGTGTTTTACCTTCTCTCTTTCTATGCATACATATACATTAATCTTTGAATTGGTTCTCATGGTATCCCCGCCCAGTCTCGTGTGTGGCAGCACATACAATTGTCAGACATCAGTCTTGAGGTACGTCCAGCAAATATTCGTTACAGTACTGGCGTTGGACGTTAACACAACTCAAATAAACTTGAATTAATACTTGATTCTGAACAAAAACCTATGGGCATCTATTATTTTTCTAAACTTTCAAATCTAGTACCTGGTCGTTCCCTGTGACCGGCTGAGACAGGAGTCATGGTATCCCCGCCCTGTCTCGTGTGTGGCAGATAAAATTGTCAGACGTCCGTCTTGGGACCCGTATAATATATAGCCTATATAGTGCTTCTGTTGGACGTTAAACCAACAACCTCCCCCCCCCCAACCTGGTCGTTCCCGATCGGACTAATTTGTTTGTTACTGGTTAACGCTGTTGTCAGTATGGCTATGTGATTAAAATATATATTCAACTTTATTCTTTATTTGTATGTATAATTATTATTAGACGGCGCCTTGTCTCTGTACTGTAGCACGTAATGTTGCTAGACGCTTGTTTAGTAATTAGTCTGGGACGACTGTAGCAAAGTAACTGACGTTAAAGTAACAAATAAGTAAAAACAACAACAAAATTAACAACAAACCAGCAGACGTCGGTACTGAGAAGAAAAGCGATTTCATACCACGGGGGTGCGGCAGCCCTGGGATAGAACATCGGCTTCCGACAAGGGACGTCCGTGGTTCGAACCAAGGCGATTTCCTAATGGTTGGGTCGGTGTCTGTTTAATGTCATTAGCTGAGACAGGAGTCATGGTATTCCCGCTGTACAAGAAAATATTACTTGCACTCCTACCATGAAAAAATTCATAGAATGCAACATGGCTAACAAAACAAAAAGGAAAAACACCCACCAAATAAAAAAAAACCAAGCCGTCTGCATTAAAAAAAACGTAAATATGTGTCTGTTTGAATTGATCCCTTTACAAGCTACCATCTACAGTTTTAGTTAAGTTAGAGATACATGTAATAGTATGATAACGTTCTATATGTACAGAAGAATCCTCAACACTAAATGTGACCGGCTGAGGCAGGAGTCATGGTATCCCCGCCCTGTCTCGTGTGTGGCAGGCAGCACATAAAATTGTCAGACGTCCCGTCCACAATTATTATTAACATTTTGTATTATAATATATATAGCCCATATGGTGCTGTTATTGGACGTTAAAACATCTCAACTCAACTCAACTCAACGCAACAACAAAAACTAAACCAAAAAAGAACCCCCCCCCCGCAAAAAAGCGATAGTATAAATAAGATTCACCCAAAAAAAAATAAATAAATAAATAAATACACACACCCAACCGCAACCGGGAAGTCATCTTCAGGCAGAAAATAAAATGCGCCTGTCCGAGACAAGCTGTCCGGCAGGTGGACAATACTGGACACAAGGGCCCAGACAAGTCACCGGGCAGTCTGTGATATCAGACCTTGCGATCCACTGGACTTTTATGTATGACATAATTAAAGCCCAAGGCATATTTTTTGTTGTTGTAATCGCTCATTGGATTCGTCAGTCTTTCAAATTTAAACATTAGAGAGATATAAGGACTAGATTATAATTACTGCTATTTATATAGTAAAGGGATAATAATATTATTAATAATAATAATATTAATAATAAAAACAATATCAATAAT
>RQTK01000366.1:410369-421156 GCA_003991915.1 Elysia chlorotica | reverse complement strand
AGAGACAGAGAGAGAGAGAGAGACAGAGAGAGAGAGAAAGAGACAGAGACAGAGACAGATATAGAGCTAGCCAGTAAAGTGCCATGTCTTACATCTCGAATAAATTGCTTTCTGATTGCCTGGAACTTTGTGATTATTCTGTAATAAGTTCCTCACGTTTTACAACCGTGGCCGCTTCAACGTGGTTACTCACGTGTTTGTTGGAAGATGGTTGGTTGGTTGGGTTGAGTCGATTTGTAAGGATTGAGCGAGATAGCTGAGTGACGGAAAGGTTGGTTGAGTTGGTTTAACGTCCAACATCAGCACTATATAGGCTATATTGTGGACGGGTCCCAAGATGGACGTCTGACAATTTTATGTGCTGCCACACACGAGACAGGGCGGGGATACCATGACTCCTGTCTCAGCCGGTCACATTATACTGACACCGACCCAACCAGTAGGGAACGCAACAACCAGGATTCGAACTCGGGACCTTTTGCGTCGGAAGCCGATGTTCTACCCCTAGACCACCGCGCCCCCCATAGGAAGAAGTTGGTTGCAAAACCTTAATTAAAATTAATGTTCATATTTCTTTTTTGTTCTTGAAATGTTTAAACCTGTGTTGGTTTTTGAAAAGAGACAAACCACAGGCACAATTCAGAAAATAATTGATTAATTATCAAGTCAATCAAGATTTATAATTAAAATTTGCGTACTTTTGTTAAAGGTTGTTTAAAAACTTTTAAAGAGATGTTCTGTGAGACGGTTGGTTGGTTGGTTGGTTGGGTTGGTTTAACGTCCAACAGCAGCACTATATAGGCTATATTGTGGACGGGCCCCAAGACGGACGACTGACAATTTTATGTGCTGCCACACACGAGACAGCTTGGGTGTAGTAAGGGCTAAAGAATGTTGTGTGAGTTAAAGTGAGCTAAATAAGCAAGATACAACAGTATAGGGACATAGAGAAATAGAATTGATGTAAATGAAAGATAAATTAAGAAAGAAGAAGGCAAGGAAAATAGCAAAAGAGATAGTGGCAAATAGATAAAGAGAGAGAGAGAGAGAGAGAGAGAGAGAGAGAGAGAGAGAGAGAGAGAGAGAGAGACAGACAGACAGACAGACAGACAGAGAGAGAGAGAGAGAGAGAGAGAGAGAGAGAGAGAGAGAGAGAGGGAGAGACAGACAGACAGACAGATAGAGAGACAGAGAGACAGACAGAGACAGAGAGACAGACAGACAGACAGACAGACAGACAGACAGAGACAGAGACAGAGACAGAGAGAGAGATAGAGAGACAGACAGACAGAGAGACAGAGAGAAATAGAGAGAGATAGAGAGAGAGCAACAGGGAGAGTCAAAGAGCTTCTAATGATCAAGGCCAGTAGATGGCAATACAGTGAAGAAGCGAATGCCTGAAAACGTAGACAATGGATATAGGCAACCCGTGCCAGCAACAATAAACAATAACACCGGCCAGGGCCTTACCAACTGACAAGAAATAACTATTTTCTAGTGAATTCTCACTTAAAAGCTTATTTTATCAGAAAAAAGAAAGAAAACGATAAACCTACATCTCCCCCCCCCCTCTCCCAACCTGAAAAAAGAGCAAGAAGAAAAATAGTAAAATGATACTTTTATAATCGATATAGACAGTATTTTTTCTTTTATTTTATTATAGATATTTAGATGAGAAATTAACATTTTTTTCCCTTTTCATGTGAACCATGAAGTTAGTGAATAAGTAATTACTCTTTTCAGTGCGAGGAAAGCTAATTAGATCGCAGACTTTCATAAATAAAAAAAGTTTCTGGTTTTTACTTTTATGCTTTTTTTCAGTTTTATGTCTTATTAAATCTGATACATATTTCTGATAAAATGATACTGAAATTTCATTTCGGAAATATTTTTTAAAATTAAATTAATAATATTAGCCAGCCTTTCTGTACTATAGTTTTTCATACATGTATATACTCTTGCTAACCTGTGATGAGCTTTGTTTCTCTGATAAGTATTTTGTTAGTAGCACCATCAGGGTCTATTTCCATCAAACAGCTCATTAACTCACCCATGTGCACTCGGCGTAATGAAGTCGTCAGAAAACCAGACTATAATACGAGTACTATAAGTATATTATTGGTCTCCGGGTCGGGACAATCGCAGTCGGGAACTTTGTGTTTGTATGCAGTGTTAAATGTATTCTTGTATATGCGTGAAGAGGTGTGTGTTTTTAATTAGATCGCAGACTTTCAAAAATAAAAATAAAAAGTTGCTGATTTTTCCTTTAATGCTTTTTTTTTCAGTTTTATGCCTTATTAAATCTGATACAGATTTCTGATAAAATGATACTGAAATTTCATTTCGGAAAGTTTTTTTTTTTTAAATAATAATTGTATCCAGCCTTTTTCTACTATAGTTTTTCATACATGTATATACTATTGCTAACCTGTGATGGGCTTTGTTTCTATGATAACTATTTTGTTAGTAGTACCATCATGGTCTATTTCCAGCACGCAGCTCATTAACTTACCCATGTGCACTCGGTGTAATGAAGTCGTCAGAAAGGCAGACTATAATACTATAAGTAGTACAATGATCCATTGCTCTAAAGCAAAGGTTAAGGAAGTGGGTATGACTATAGTTCGGCCTTTCTGTTTTACTATTTTGTTTCTACGCATTGTTTAGGTGATCAGTTGAAACATACACATGAATTAAAGTTGATTAGTGCAATAATATTATATTTTTTTTGCTTTTCTGTTTTAATTTTAAACGGTAAATCTCCGCGTTTAAGCTTCTTACATACTTTTGTAATCTTATCCTATCTCGAAAACTTATTTAACCCAATGAATAAGAACAAGAGTCTATGTCAAAGTAGAAGAATTATGGGCAAAAAGAAACGCAAAATAAGATATTAAGGAAGGACTTTCTCTACCACTCTTTTTTTTTTCATACCTGTATTTAACATTCTTACTGTGTGGTGTGCTTTGTTACTCTGAGTATAATTTTGTCGGTAGCACCAACTGCATTTATTTCCAACATGCAATGGAAGCTCCGTAACTCACTTGTATGAACTCCATGTAACCGAAGTCATAAAAATCGATTATAATAATCATTACAATCCTTCACTGCTCTAAATCAAAAATTGAGAGAGAGTATGATCATTGTTATCATTGGAAACATGTAAACAAAAATAAAAACTGGATAAAAATTAATATAAAAGGGTAAGTACAGCCTGATTATTAGAAATACTTGTTTAATCATACATTGATTTGTTTACTTTGACATAGACTTTTTTTTTTTCATTCAACCTGTTAAAATAATCGTTCGCGGTTGGATAGGATAAAACTTTATAGCCTAAGGGTCAAAAGTGTTCGTTTATAAATAAAAAAAAAGAAAAGAAAAGAAACAAAGAAGGAAAAAGTAAACAAAACATTACTGTACTCATTATGTTTCTATCTTGTTACTTTCCACACTTAACTATGGCTTCCCGTCTGAGAAAACAAGAGTTGTGAGGGCTAATTAACGCTTTTGTGAAGTACGATAATAGACTTAATATCTAGGGTTAGTCAAGTACAGTTTTGTGGTAGCTTTCGACTCGCCGTAATCTTTCTATTTCTTATCTCTTAAAACCAGTCGTAAACTTGGTATATATAAACGTTGTACTTACGACCCAAAGACTGAGGGGCGCGGTGGTCCAGGGGTAGAACATCGGCTTCCGACACATAAGGTCCAAGTTCGAGCCCTGGCGATTTTGCCCTCTACTGGTTGGGTCGGTGTCAGTTTAATGTGACCGGCTTAGACGGGAGTCATGGTATACCTGGCCTGCCTCGTTGGTGGCAGTACATGAAATTGTCTGATGTCAGTTTTGGAGTCCGTCTACAATGTAGCATATATGGTGCTGGTGTTGGTCGTTAAACTTAACTCACATCAACTCAACTCAACTCAACTCAACTCAACCCAACTCAACTCAACACAACTCAACTCAACTCAACTCAACTCAACTCAACTCAACTCGACTCAACTCAACTCAACTCAACTCAACTCAACTCAACTCGACTCAACTCAACTCAACCCAACTCAACTCAACTCAACTCAACTCAACTCGACTCAACTCAACTCAACTAAACGCCCTGTCTCATGTGTGGCAGCACATACAATCGTCAGACGTCCGTCTTGGGGCCCGTCGTCAATATAGCCTATATAGTGCTGATCATCTCAACTCAACTCAACTGAACTCATTTCAACTCAGCTCAACTCAACTCGACCCAAAGACTAGAAGGCGCGGTAACCTATGTCACATCTTTCTTGAAAACATTTCGGGCACCCAACAGTTTTTGTTCTCATGTTGGACTTATTTTTTCTTCCATCCTCCCATCCATCTTGTTGTCCAGGGCTTTGCACGGTTTTTACCCCTGGTCTAACAAACATCGAAATTGCCTGAGACAGCCTAGCTAGTCGATTGGTGTAAATGTAACACGCAAACCGCTGATTCGACTTCGTCTTTGAAAAAAAAAAAACATCTTCAAGATGGAATTCGCTGCATTCATCTCTTTTTTTTTTTAATGCTAGTTTTTTTTTTATAAACTTAGCTGGGCTAACACGAAGGAAGATTAGTTAAGATTGAACTACCTTTACAATACAATATTTAGAGAAAACAACCTCTAAAAGGAAGGAAACACTTTATGGCAGCGTTTTTTAAGACCGAATAACGAAACGTAACGATTACCGAGAAAAAAGGATTACAAAACTAAACAAAAAGGAAGGGGGCAAAAATTTGTGCTGCAGTTGGTAAATGTAATATATTTTTCTGACGTTCGTAAGATAATGTAAGATAATGCATTTGGAATGCGAGACATCGATAATACAAAAAAGCTGAAATTTTGCTCACCTCTACAGGACTAGGATTATCTACAGCACCAATCTTCTTGAAATGTGCATGAATGCAGCTCTATTTTTCGTCCGTGCGATTACACCTTATATACATATATATACACACACACACATTATACATAACAGATATATTTTTTTTATACATACATTTCCAAAGACCTAACCGATAAGGTTCCGGTGCCCCCATAATTCTAGTAAATCACTTAAAGAGAGAGAGAGAGAGGGAGAGAGAAAGAGAGAGATAGAAGAGAAGAGAGAGAGAGAGAGAGAGAGAGAGAGAGAGAGAGAGAGAGAGAGAGAGAGAGAGAGAGAGAGAGAGAGAGAGAGAGAGAGAGAGAGAAAGAGAGAGACCAAGAGGAACACAAAAAAGATAAGAGATATAAATAACTAAAGATCGCATCTCTTGAGCTCCCCTTTCAAAAAATAGTGCATTGCTCTTCCGCCTCAGCATTCTGAATAGCCTGCATTTACAGTACGTTGCTCTAAAACACTAAAAGTTCCCCCAAGCATCGAAATACCGTGCTTTGTGGTGTTAACAATCAATATTAGAGAAGACATTTACCCTTGTTATCTCCTACGCTTTCGTTGATCCTTCAGTGCAAAAAAATAACCTGATTGTCTGAAGAATTCCCGAACCGACTGCTTGTTTTCCAAACTGGTTGCGACATCCATGGCGGTGATTAAGGTAATGCCAACTACATCCGTTAACAACAAGTTTGAACGAAGACAAACGACTGCGTTTTCTGCTTAAAACAGCCACCGAAGTTGTTTTCGCACAACGCAGATTCGGCTAGCGTGTTTTCTTTTTGCTTAGTTTAACGAACTTGAAAGTTACCGGCAAAGATTTAGGACTTTAAATTATATGCATTTAGAGGTGAGATCGAGACTGAATGCGTTGATGGAAGTCTCAATCTACTGTTAAATGCTAACAAACGCTCTCTCTTTTTCTCTCTCTCAATGTCTCACCCACTATCTCACCTTTTTTCTCATTTTTTATATATATATTTCTGGGGGACGCAGCAGTTCTGAATTCCGACGCAAAAGGTCCGTGGTTCGAGGTCCTGAAGATTTCGCCCCCTACTGGTTGGGTCGGTGACAGTTTATGGGTCGGTGTCAGTTTAATGTGACCGTCTGAGACAGGAGTCATGGCATCCCTGCCCTGTTTCGTGTGTGGCAGCACAAAAAATTGTCGGACGCCAGTCTTGGGATCTGTTTACAATAAAGCCTATATGATGCTGACGTTGAACTTTAAACAAACTGAACTTCTACATAATTATATCTCTCTATTTATCTATCTATCTGTCTATCTATCAGTTTATTCTCAATAATCAATATTCAATATTCTTAATATCGCCTTTCCAAAGGTTTTAAGGTTTTGATGTTACTGTATCAATAATATCCCTGTCTTCCTCTTTGTTAGGTATATATATATATATATATATATTTATATATATTTTCTCACTCTCTCTTTACCTCTTTTCCTTTAACTCTTCCAGGTCCATCTGAATCGACTATATCTTACATTTTACAGTCACATAGTATCAATATGTGTCCCTTGAGATGAATTATTTCGCAAAGCCGGGCGCTGGACTTTCGCTTCGGAAGTGACCGCTCTCTTTCCTCTAGCTCTCGACGCTTGCGTTACAGCCTTAGTCTTTTAGATTAGTACATGTACCTTGTTTTACACCGTAGACTCGTGTGAGTAGATTAAGATTAGTGAGTTTAAACTTTCTTAGATCTAGATCTAGATTTGTACAGTGTATTTGAGGTCTAATTCCCATGATCGGTTTATAATAAGTCCTATCTATAAGAGTTATAATACCCAATACCTACACACATCGGTCCCAGTGCTTAAAGAGGGTAATGTCTGAATCAATTATTAAAAGTAGAGGAGTTCTATAACTATAAAATGTATACGGTGTATATTTTAAACACCATTGAGACGCTTTTTTGATTGGTGACTGTAAAATTTTGTGAGATTTTGCGTTGTTTCCTGTGAAACCATTCATTGTATGCACTTTATATTTGAATTTTCTGTAGCTATCTTCACGTTCAAGTTTTATGACAAACTGACTATGATGAGAGAATGTTGGTAACTATTTTTGTCGGTTCCAGTCGGGCGACGCCTTGTAGAGCAAGCCTCGTTTTCCTACACGGTTTAACTACAATGTCAGAGCTACAAGAACGGGTGCTATAACTCTCTCAGTGATCGAAGAGGTGAAGCGCCCAGAGCCTTATTATTATTATTATTATTATTATTATCATCATAAGGGTAGAGGGGATGCTAGGCGATCCCAGTTAGCCCAGTGGATTTGCCCTTGAACTGACGAACTGGGTTTTGAATCTCATCTAATGCCACGTCCAAGCGTTAAGAATTCAGCTCGCGTAATAGAGAGTTCGATTAGTACAACCTTTTCCCCATGACTTTAGCTCGTTTAATAGATTGCTAGGTTTATACAACCTTTTCCTCATGACTTCATTTCGCGTAATAAAGTGTTCGATTAGTACAACCTTTTCTCAATGACTTCAACTCGTTTAATAGAGTGTTCGGTTTATACAACCTTTTCCCCATGACTTCAGCTCGTTTAATAGATTGTTAGGTTAATACAACCTTTTCCCCATGACTTCAGCTCGTTTAATAGAGTGTTCGGTTTATACAACCTTTTCCTCATGACTTCATGAGAACACATAGAGTGTCGGTTTATACAATCTTTTCTCAATGACTTCAACTCGTTTAATAGAGTGTTCGGTTTAAACAACCTTTTCCTCGTGACTTCATGAAATCACATAGAGTGTCGGTTTACACACAACCTTTTCCCAATGACTTCAGCTCGTTTAATAGATTGCTAGGTTTATACAACCTTTTCCCCATGACTTCAGCTCGTTTAATAGATTGCTAGTTTAATACAACCTTTTCCTCATGACTTCAGTTCGTTTAATAGATTGCTAGTTTAATACAACCTTTTCCTCATGACTTCAGCTCGTTTAATAGATTGCTAGTTTAACACAACCTTTTCCTCATGACTTCAGTTCGTTTAATAGATTGCTAGTTTAACACAACCTTTTCCTCATGACTTCAGTTCGTTTAATAGATTGCTAGTTTAACACAACCTTTTCCTCATGACTTCAGTTCGTTTAATAGATTGCTAGTTTAACACAACCTTTTCCTCATGACTTCAGTTCGTTTAATAGATTGCTAGTTTAACACAACCTTTTCCTCATGACTTCAGTTCGTTTAATAGATTGCTAGTTTAACACAACCTTTTCCTCATGACTTCAGTTCGTTTAATAGATTGCTAGTTTAACACAACCTTTTCCTCATGACTTCAGTTCGTTTAATAGATTGCTAGTTTAACACAACCTTTTCCTCATGACTTCAGTTCGTTTAATAGATTGCTAGTTTAACACAACCTTTTCCTCATGACTTCAGTTCGTTTAATAGATTGCTAGTTTAACACAACCTTTTCCTCATGACTTCAGTTCGTTTAATAGATTGCTAGTTTAACACAACCTTTTCCTCATGACTTCAGTTCGTTTAATAGATTGCTAGTTTAACACAACCTTTTCCTCATGACTTCAGTTCGTTTAATAGATTGCTAGTTTAACACAACCTTTTCCTCATGACTTCAGTTCGTTTAATAGATTGCTAGTTTAACACAACCTTTTCCTCATGACTTCAGTTCGTTTAATAGATTGCTAGTTTAACACAACCTTTTCCTCATGACTTCAGTTCGTTTAATAGATTGCTAGTTTAACACAACCTTTTCCTCATGACTTCAGTTCGTTTAATAGATTGCTAGTTTAACACAACCTTTTCCTCATGACTTCAGTTCGTTTAATAGATTGCTAGTTTAACACAACCTTTTCCTCATGACTTCAGTTCGTTTAATAGATTGCTAGTTTAACACAACCTTTTCCTCATGACTTCAGTTCGTTTAATAGATTGCTAGTTTAACACAACCTTTTCCTCATGACTTCAGTTCGTTTAATAGATTGCTAGTTTAACACAACCTTTTCCTCATGACTTCAGTTCGTTTAATAGATTGCTAGTTTAACACAACCAGAGAGAGAGAGAGAGAGAGAGAGAGAGAGAGAAAGAGAGAGAGAGAGAGTGAGAACAGACAGACAGACCAGAGACAGAGATAACAAGATAGGATGAGGGATATAGAGAACAGTAAATAGAGATAAATTGAGAGAGAAAACTACATAGAAATCGAATATAACAGAAGACTTAACTGTGCCTAAGTAAAATACAAAGTGACTTCGAATGCAAATTGAAAATATTTAACACATTCCACACATTCTTTAATCTGATATACATGGAGGAGATAGGAAAAAATACATTTTATCAGATAATTATTTCTTACATAAGTATGTTAATTTGAATTAGGAAAAAATATGATACTCCATGACAAATTTAATGAGCACATCATCATATGTAACATGACTTAGTAGATTGGGGAGAAAGGAATGTGGTCTGGGCCGAATATTTTCCTTTTTATTTCAATTAAATAAAATGCACTATTTTTTGTTAACATTAAAAAATCGTCCTGGTTTTTTGTTTAGACCCACAAGGGAAACAAGCTATAGAATGGGTAGACCTAAAGTATAAGTATCCAGGATCATAAAGTCCTCTCAAGCTTGCCGTATAGGACCCTCCAGGGGAACCCGGGAAACGTTAAACCAGGAGAGAGAGAGAGAGAGAGAGAGAGAGAGAGAGAGAGAGAGAGAGAGAGAGATCTCTCTCTCTCTGGCTCTGTCTTTGTTCCTGTCTATAAGTCTGTGTATCTATCTTTCTTCTCCTTCGTAACATTTCTCAGTTCACGCTCCGTCCAACCGTTCTGTTTCCATATGTCCAGTCTCTTTTTACTCACTGTACTACCTTCTTATCTTTTCTTAATCAAATCATACCAACATCGTATCAAACTCAGCTTCTTTTCTTAACATATTTCAATGTATTAGGCACCCCCCCCCCCCGCCCCCTCCCTCCTAGGTAGATTCACAGATTCACAAGACGGAATGTGCACATAATTATAAGAACTCTTGACCTGTAAATCCGCCTACACATTATTAAATTTCTTAACTGTTTATCTCCCGAGGTATGTGGTACTGTACCAACACCTTGCTCCATCAATTGAACAAAGTCATCGATTTTATGCAATCAGCCGTTAAAGTACAAATCTACCCAGGTTCATAACAAACAATCCAGAAAATTTTCATTTCTCAGTCGAAAATATCAATTAGGCTGATTAATTCCGTTTCGCTCTCAGACCTTGAGAAAAACCTGGTGATATATGGAACCCGGAAGATCAAGTGGGAAATCTGTGTTATTATTTCTCACCTACATAATTTATACAGTATGCGCGTGCACAGAAAAGCAAATGCCATTCCAAATTATATGTATATAATTATATATATATATAAATATATTTTTCTCTTGTCTGTTAAGGTTCTAACCCGGAAGAAACACTGTCATTGTTATTCGTAGAAAAATGGTAACGTTCTGTTTTTGTATACTAGGAAACAAAGATAACATACCTCCTGCTATGTTGTGTCTTCCACCTTTTCTATCTCTATGCACACAGACACATACACACCTTTTCTCCACTCTCTCTTTCTCGATCTGCCTCTTTTTCACATAAATTCTAATAAACAAAGCACACATTCCTTCCCTCTTCTCTCTCTCTCTCTTTCTTTATTTCTCTCAACTCTTTAGAGATACACACAAAGACAGACATGTTCATTAAAAATTTACCATGTGAAAATAAGCGTGCTGGTCTAGAACCTTAAACATCTAAATAAAGAGCTCAATACTAAACTTTGGCAGAAAATTGTAAAAGTAAAACTTCACAAAAAAGATAAAAATTGTATCAAATCATATCTGGAATGCTTATAAATTCAATATGAACAGTTCT
>RQTK01000366.1:393042-403167 GCA_003991915.1 Elysia chlorotica | reverse complement strand
CTATCTATCTATCTATCTATCTATCTATCTATCTATCTATCTATCTATCTATCTATCTATCTATCTATCTATCCACTACAACTACAACACTCAATGTATTTAATTCTCATATTCTCACCTTCTCACACTCGGCAGGGCATGCTGTTTGGATAGTGATGCGACAATTCTAGGTGGGTGCCATGGATAACGTCAGCTGTAACATCACCTGTGGATGTATGCAGTCCCAGGAAAACATAGAGAATGCCATCAGGTAGGCACATCACGTGACGTCACAATAGTAATATGGTCGTTGTTGTTGTTGTTGTTGTTGTTGTTGTTGTTGTTGTTGTTGCTGTTGTTATGCTGATGTCACAATAGTAACATGCTTGTTGTTGTTGTTGCTGTTGTTGTTGTTGTTGTTGTTGTTGCTGCTGTTGTTATGCTGATCTCACAATAGTAACATGGTTCTTGTTGTTGTTGCTGTTGTTATGCTGATGTCACAATAGTAACATGGTTGTTGTTGTTGTTGTTGTTGTTGTTGTTGTTGTTGTTGCTGTTGTTATGCTGATGTCACAATAGTTACATGTACTAATTTCATCGGCACCCCCAAGATATTGTCGCAAGTCCTTTTGTTCGTTTTCAAAGGATGTCGAGATAGTAACAGTTAAATTGTATTTGTCCAATTTTGTCCCTTACTGGTTGGGTTGGTGTAAGTTTAATGTCACCGGCTAAGGCAAGAGTCATAGTATCCCCGTTCTGTTTCTGTGTGGCAGCACATACAATTGTTTAATGTCAGTCTTGGGGCCCGTACACAATATAGCCTATATGGTGCCAAAGTTGGAAATTAAGCAAAACAACAACAAAAATAACAGAAACTACAATAACAACAACAAAAACAACAACAACAACAACAACAACAACAAAATTTGATGTTGTGGTTCTTGTCTGTCTAAACGTTTCTCTTTTTTCTTTTTTGGGTTTTATTTGTGTTTAATTAAATTATTCAAATTATCACTTCAATTGTAATCTACTCGTGTTTGGGCCCATAATGGGTCGAAATCATCCGACTGGGGTGTTGATTTGAAAATTTAATATTGTTGTTGTTGTTGCTGTTGTTATTTTTGTTGCTGTGGTGGTGGTGGTGGTGGTGGTGGTGGTGATGGTAAACGTGTTTGCTATTGTTTTTGTTGCTGTGGTTTATGTTATTGTAGTT
The DNA here is from genome assembly GCA_003991915.1 of Elysia chlorotica. Taxonomy (NCBI): domain Eukaryota; kingdom Metazoa; phylum Mollusca; class Gastropoda; family Plakobranchidae; genus Elysia; species Elysia chlorotica. The sequence goes on along the minus strand of RQTK01000366.1, from coordinate 401,975 downwards.
GTGTTGGTTGTTATGATTGTCTATGTTGTTTTGGTTGTTATGGTTCTTGTTGTTTTTCTTCTTTACTTCATTTTCTTTTTCTTCTTCTCTATCTTCATTTTCCTCCTCTTCTTCTTTTCCTTTTCCTCTTCTTCTTCTTTTCACCCTATATTTCCATAATCACACACCCTTATCCTGATGCGTTGCCGGGGGTGTTTATTTTATCCCATTGCTCTCGACTAAATTATTCATGAATGAACATGAAGATAACAATAACTCTTGGGGCTAGACATAAAGGAAATTACAGTGGCTGGTTGTCTCCCCATCTTAATACAATTATCCGAAATTTAGGTGGCCTAAATTGTTGTGAAGATGGACAACACAATGTCCAGAAATAAAGAGACAGAGAGAGAGAGAGAGAGAGAGAGAGAGAGAGAGAGATAGAGAGAGAGAGAAAGAGAGACAGACAGACAGATAGACAAAGAGACAGACAGACACAGACAGAGAGATAGAAAGAGACATAGACAGAGAGAAAAAGAGAAAAATATGAAAACAGAGAGAGAGAAAGAGAGAGAGAGAGAGAGACTGACAGAGATAGAGCGAGAGAGAGAGACAGAAAGACCGACAGCAGACAGGCACTCAGAAACAGAGAAAGAGAGAGAGAGTGAGATACAGTGAGTAAGAAAGAGAGACTGAGAGACGAAGAGAGACTGAGAGACGAAGGGAGAGAGAGTGAGTAAGAAAGAGAGAAGTAAATATCTATAGCAATACTGTCTATTAACGAGTTGATGTAAAGCAGTTAAATAAATGTGACTTTTAAATTCAGGAGTTTGGTGAGTGAAGAAGAAGAAATATAATATCCCTCTTGGGACAATGCAGTTTTCCAAGCAACAAGATCATCAACTTATACCAACAGATTTTTCAGCTCGTAATGTTAGGAACCATCATAAAGATACCCAAATAGCTCTACTAATTTTTATCACGAGTTGAGTTGAGTTGAGTTGGTTTAACGTTCAACATCAGCACTTTATAGGCTATATTGTGGACGAGCCCCAAGACTGACGTCTGAAAATTTTATGTGCTGCCACACACATGACAGGGTGGGGATACCATGACTCCTGTCTCAGCCAGTCACATTAAACTGTCACCGGCCCAACCAGTAGGGGGCGAAATCGTCAGGACTCGATTCCAGACCTTTTGCGTCGGAAGCCAATGTTCTACCCCAGGGCCATCGCGCCCCCCAATTTTTTATCACAGAGACGCCAGCCGTAACAAACTGAGCTAAGCGAAGAATTAGCAATTTGGGTTGATATTGCTGCTGGTATGAATGCGATCTAAAACCTAGATCTATGGGTTTCACAAGCATTTGAAATTTCCTTTTTATTTCTATTTGTCAGATCGGTTAGAGTTATCAAAAAAGTTGCTCGTTACAGACAGTAGAGTTTATTGAACAACCAGGAAGTCAGTAACGTCTGCATCATTGGGAAGGCAAGAAGAAGAGAAGAAGAGAAAAAGGATAAAATAGTTGGAAATGGTTAGCGCAAGGGCGAAATTGTTCCGTTGTGCTAGCAAAAACTTCGGCTGATTTTTATTCTTGTTTTGATTTAATTTACTATATTTAAATATCCGTCAAAATTAATTTGAGTTTTCCGGTTTTTGTTTTTAATAACCACGTTATTTAAACTGCTTTACACATTATAAAAATAACAAGCGTGTGGCTGGCTCTGTGTTATAATAATATTAACGAAATCGTCCTGAGTTCCCTCAGTAATTTAAAAAACAAAATTTAACGAATTGACGCATTTCAAACCAACCTATTCCAGTTCTATGGGTCTAATGATCGATCGGAAATTCTAATTAATACGAATCTTTAACAGGTTTTGCCAATCATTTGACTTTTGTCTAATCGGATTATCCTTTGGAGACTTAAATCTAGAATGACAAATAATATTTTGACCACGATCACTTCAAATACAAAATTTGAATGTAGAATTGGTGTTTCTCCGAATGTATCGTCTTAAAGAAATCAATAAGATACTGCGATTTCATTATTGTTTCACAGCTGTATTCAAATTGAGCTGTTTTTAAGTAGATATATCTAAATAAAAACGTGAATAAAAATACATTAAGAAGTGAACGAATAAATTAATAATGATATGGGGCATCGGATTTTATATAATTATATTGGAAGTTAAATACGTAGTTTCTGTATTTTTAACCATCTTGTATAACACGGAAATTCGTACATTGTTTTTCCGTCTACTATCTTTCCTCCCTCAAGGTTGGTGGGGTAGGTAGTTGACCTTCGAATCGCCATTAAAATTAATAATCTTTCTATCACGCAGATTACGATTTAACAGCGCAAGTAAATTGAAAATAGATAATTAAATAGAATAAAGAAAGAAATATCTTATCCGTTTGGTGATAAAGGAAATCACGGTCGTCTCCTTAAGTTATAAAATTTCCTATACAACTGATTGTCTCGACCCGAATTAAACTTAGTCTGATTTGAAGCGAAAGGGGGCAAATAAATGTTGTTTTATGTGTATCTCCCCCTCTCTCTTTCTCTTTCTATCACTCTATCTTTCTCTCTCTCTTACTCTCTCTTTACCTTTTTATGTGTATCTCCCCCTCTCTCTTTCTATCACTCTATCTTTCTCTCTCTCTTTCTCTCTCTCTCTTTACTCTCTCTTTCTCTTCCTCTCTTTCTCTCTTTCTCTCTCTCTCTCTCTCTCTCTCTCTCTCTCTCTCTCTCTCTCTCTCTCTCTCTCTCTCTCTCTTCTCTCTTTCACTTATTCATGTTGAACAATACTCTTCCTAGTGGAACGATGTTTGCGCTTTAAGAGCTTAAGAGTTTAGGGATTGAAGGCTACACAAATTCAAGGAATCGTTGGTTCCATGGCGACTATACAAAGGAACTACGGGAGACCCTGCTCTATTCAGGACGAGTAATTATTGTTTGTAATCATAATAAGATCATAATAAAACCTTGGTTTATGGAAATCATTAGAGACACAGTGATTTTATCATTGCTTTCACTGATTTAACTATTCACCTTGAACTGTTTTTATAACAATAGATAGATGAGGAAGTAAATAATAATAATAAGAGATAAAAGCAATAATGAATAAATGAATAAATGGTATACGTTAAGAAAAACATATTTGAAATTAAAAAAAACAACAACTAATAAGGACATACATCGATTTAGGTACATTTAATAGTAAAACATATTACTTATATAATTAAATTCAGGATTAAGGCTAAACAAACAAAAAGCAAAAAACAACAACAACAAACCAGATTAATCCAAACATAAATCTAATATTGTTTTGTTTGAGGAAAAATATATATATATAATATTATTTTACCAGCAAGAGCTCCGTGGTTCGAGTCCTGGCGATTTCGCTCCCTACTGGTTGAGTCGGCGTCAGTTTAATGTGACCGGCTGAGACAGGAGTCATGATATCCCCGCCAAACCTCGTGTGTGGCAGCACATACAATTGCCAAATGTCACTTTTTGGCCCGTCTACAATATAGCCTATATGGTGCTGATGTTGGAAGTTACACCAACGCAACTACATCAACAACAACAGCAACAACAACACCAACAACAACAACAACAACCAGTACTTCATGATACTTCGAACGCCTTCTCTATCCTTAATCTTTTCCCATTTCTGTCTGTCATGTACCATGTACCATTTCCGTGATCTCTGCCTGTTTGTGACAGAGTGTAGTCAAACTCTATAAAAGATCAGTCCAAGATCAAGGTTAAGTACAGTTGGCAAAGTTTTATTTTTTTAAATTGAGCTTTTAGATTGTTTCTATGTGGGATAAAATAGGCTAATTTTGCTCCATTAGTGGGAATGTCTTTGTCTCTGAGTAGGATTTTAGCAAAGAGGCTTTAGCGAGGCAATAGCATCTGTAGTGACAAGACTTTTAATTGGCAGATTGTATAAAGAGATTTGTTTGTTATTTTTGTGGGGTATATATTGTTTTTAGTTTCTTTTCAACTGTTGGGCTTTAAGCTTATTATCCTTCGTTAAAAGCAGTGAATAAGTTTCGTAGTAAGAAGATTAATTTTAATAGTGACTTATATAAATGTATTTTATTTGGGATTTTTTACTAATATGAATAAATAAGAATCCCCTCTAACGTACTTAAACAGCATTCTGAAGTGTGTATATCTTTCTTTAAACATGTTTTTAATTGAAGTATCTTCCAATTGATTTATTTATAACGAAAAAAGTGGTTTAAATGTAAAGCTTTATATAAGTGTCACCTAATTATATACATGTATATTTAAAATCTTTATAATAATGACTAAATCACTTTAAACAATACTTTTTCCAGGATCAACGTTTCTAAAACCTCGATAATTACAACCTTTAATAAACTATTAATCCTAGTCAGCCTGAATAGGGTACAGAACTTTATAACTATTTTAATACAATAACATTTTATTCTCGATAGATAAAGACATTTATGATGTGTTTTTTTATCCTTATTTCTGTTTACTTCAGATAGGTAGTAAATTATGATTCATCAACCTGTTTTAACGACAAACAAAAATCAATACTTGCATTGATTGGAAGAGACATTCTCGGTCCGATTCTCAAGCTCATTAATTTTAAGTATTTTTTTTCCACATCCCACTCCTCTGTTTTCTTTTCATATTTTGATATCTAAAAAGCCTTAATCCTCTTTAAAAGAACTTCCTCTTTTCTATAGGCCGTTTATTTGCTGTGTGCGGGTAGTTTTAATGTGGAGCAATTTTACTAATTATGCAATAATTCTATAACAGCAGTATCGATTTATAAGGGAGTAATACTGTAGCCATGAAGGTTTAAATTGTGGTGAAGATGGAAGTGGGAGTATTATTTTTTATTAAACTACTTTGTTAATACCAGTCTTCCCCTCCAAAGAAAGATACAAATGTGCGATTTATTTCCTATCAGCAAATCTAGGCGGATAGATTGTAGAAAAAAAAACTTAAAGTAAAGCCTACAGAATAATATCGATATAAACAAGTGGACGATACAGTTCTTAAACCGTGCGGACAAATTTCCAGAAAGGTGGTTTCAAGTAGTTTTCGGGCCATTAAACAAAAATAAAATACAGAAAAGATAATAATAAGAGATATAAACAAATGAATCATATTTTAGAACTCTGTATCGTAAATGAATTTTCAAGCAGAAAAGTACGGATGGTTTAGAAAATATTACTCTGATTCTCTTTCCTTGCAAATATAAATTATTGTGATTTTCTTTGATGGAAATGATTCTTTTATAGACCATACCCTGATTAGTCTAAAGAGTCTATAAAAACCAATGCAACAAAGTACACATGTTAATATTAGTATGTATAACTTATTATTTAAAAATTCAAATTGTGTCCAAAATGTGTCCACGGTGTGCTTTTGTTTGAAGTAATTATTTGTTGTTGTTGCTGCTGTTGTTGTTGTTGTTGTTGTTGTTGTTGTTGTTGCTGCTGCAGTTGTTGTTGTTGTTGCTGCTGTTTCCGTTGTTGTTGCTGCTGCTGCTGGTTTTCATGGCAATGGTGGTGGTGGTGGTGGTAGTGGTGGTGGTGGTGGTGTGTGCATTCCCTAATTACTAGACTTTGTACTCAATTTTGTCAAAACACGGTGCAATGTTTGTTGGTTCAGTTGTTTATTCATTCATGTCCATGGGATGACAGTCATCATGACAGTCTATGTCAATAACGGAAGCTGAGTCTCTGAAACCGTCACAATGACGCACTCCTGAGCAGAATGTGGAAGTCAAAAAGGATGTTGGGGGATAATCCGAAGTGTCTTTAGTACCCATTATAGCTATAGCTAAGGGAGAGAGAGAGAAGAGAGAGAGAGAGAGAGAGAGAGAGAGAGAGAGGGGGCAGAGCCAGAGAAAAAAATAGAGGGAGAGAAAGAGGAAGAGATATAGACAGAGAATAAGAGACCACTGAGCAGTTGCAAGTAAAAAGAATTTGGGGGATAAACCGAAGTGTCTTTAGTACCCATATAGCTATAGCTTCATACAAGAAAGAAAGACAAAATAGCTAGAAGAGCAGCAAAAGGTTGGGGTGAACTGTAGTTTGTGAAGAATTCATCTATAACTAGCTTCAAAGGAATGCGAATAATGATTAATAGCAAATAGAGAAGCAAACGGCACAAAGAGTTTGGGGTGGGGGGAGGGGAGATCAAGTCATTCTTTGTTTAAATCCCGCCTGGCTTAACATTAGCAAGAACAGTAAGCAGTAACTTGAAGAGAAAATTTAAAGTAGCGATGAATGCTACAAGATTCACCAAAAATAGCATTGAGTCTTTTGTTGTTGTGTTGTTGTTGTTGTTGTTGTTGTTGTTGTTGTTGTTGTTGTTGTTGAGTTGGTTTAACGTCCAACATCAGTATAACATAGACTATATTGTGTACGGGCCCAAAGACTTACGTCTGACAATTTTATGTGCTGCCACACACGAGACAGGGCGGAGATATCCTGACTCCTGTCTCCGCCGCTCATATTAAACTGACACCAACCCAACCAGTAGGGAGCAGCTCGAACCCGGACCTTTTGCGTTGGACGCCGATGTTCTACCCCAGGACCACCGCGCCCCCCAGCATTATGTCATTTGCAACCTAATATGCTTTTTGGATGTTTTTAACTCTCTAAGTGGAGAGAATCTGGAGCATTTTGTTTGCGATTAACAGTGCTTTCTTTGTCTGTTTTGTTGCCCTGTTGTTGCTGTGTTTTGTTCTCGATCAAAGTTAGAAGATTATTTCGGTGTTAACGTTATACTTTCGCTAAAAGCAAAGTGAAATCTCTCTCATACTTAAACATCTCCTAATTTTTCAGGATGATCGGAGATCATTTACAGCGAACATTATATATAGCTTAAACTTGGTATTTTTGTTTTCTGTAAGAAAAAAGTTGTCTTTGTTGTCTGGAAAAACTGTTTTGTTCCTGATATGGCTCTATTTGCGTGTTCTGAGAAGCTCTTTATCGCGTGTTATATATATGCATTAGTCGCAAGTCGCAGAACCGTTGCAGAAAATCGTAAATGGGAAATAAAATGTCGTTATGTCCATTACGTCCTAGTGATTTCGGCACTAGGTGACATCGCGTTCTTTGACAGCGCGAAGACAAAGGCAAGATGGTCATTTAATACAAAACATGTTTTGTTTAAAGTTAGGTCGAGCAGATAAAGACACTGTTATTTTGCTAAAGATGAAAGGAGCCCAGACGATAATAGGAGTCAGACTAGGATGAGATGAAATAGGGCAAAGATTAATGGAGTCATACATTTAGAAACCAAGAAATGAAAATGGCGCAGTCCCTAATTTTCATTTTATAACATGGTATAAATTGCGCAGTATTGCACACTGGTCTTGTCTGGGGAAGGCGAATAAGTATCGCATAAAGTGTTTGGGTTCGATTCTAGTCAATGTACTTTTTTTTTTGGGGGGGGGGGACTGGCTCAAGTGATAGAGCATTGGTCTCCCAGTATCGGAAGGTCCCCAGTTCGAAACCTACGATCAGTCAAATTTTTTTTTCCGATTATGTCCCATATTGTGGGTTGGTTCGTGAAGGGTCCGAGAGATAGGGTGGGGGTGGGTTGAGATAGTATTAGTGATAGAGCGCTGGGCCTCTCTTCATTCAGTATTCGGTTCAATCACACACATGCAAATTATCCTGGTATCTCGGCTCTGTCCGTGTAGGGCATCACGTGCATTTGTCAGACGTCAGTTTCATGACCCATAGCTGAAATAGACTAGGATGCTTACGTTGGACGTTTATTAACTGACAGACCAATTAATTGGTACCGTATAAATTTCCCACCTCAACAACTAAGTGTAATCACTTTACTATAAATTGGTTTCTTACTAAGAAATAACTAAATACGCAATAAACCCATTCGTGAACGTATTTTTAATAACAAATTACTTACGTAGTTACGTTACGAAATCATAACTAGTACGATAGCTAATTGTATTTTTAATAAACTGATGAATGATTAGTCAAATAACTATAACTATTATTTACTATATTCTTAACTCAGCATTGAAGGAACACTTTAACGTAACTACGTAAGTAATTCTTTATTCATTATATTATAAAATTACTAAAATATCACGGCACTTTAAATCTAAAGGGCGTAAAAATAGAATTATATGTAACAAATATTAAAAAAATATTAAGAGTGTGGAAAATGTTAAGCTTTTAGTAACCTATCATTAACCCATCCTGTTTCAAAAATTTTTTTTTTCTCAATGAACTTTATTTTCAAGTTCTAAACACTATTCTACGTCTTTTTCTGTGTATTGAAACAGATCTGTAGCACATAATTATAGCGTTTCAATCTCATTTTTCACTGGTTCTAAAGATTAACTACCTTGATCCTTTTACCCAACAACATTGAATAACGACACAATTATCTCCCATGACTCACCATAATGTTAAACTTCCATCCCTTAAATCAAACGTCTTCTGTCAGATATTAGCCACTGATGAGATTGAACTGTTAAAATTAGAACGAGATGCGGGAAGGTTAGCTCTTTATTGGCTTAACAAACGTGTGTGTGTGTATGTGTGTGTGTGTGGCCTTTATAAACAGAATTGATAAATTAACAGATTATTTGTCATCTTCCAGTGTGTAGGAGTGTTGTTGCTTAATGTCCGACGTCATATTTTGGCAAATTGTTGGGTTGGTTTAACGTCCAACAGCAGCACTATATAGACTATATTGTGGACGGGCCCCAAGACTAATGTCTGACAAGTCCACGTGCTGCCAATCAGAGACGGGGCAGGTACACCATGACTCTGTTTAAGGAAGGTAGTGGGTTTTGATATCGCTCTTTGGAGCTTTTTTATCATCTTAGTAGTTGGGTTTATGTTAGTACAAGTCCTAGGTATCCTTCTAAATGGATTCAGCCAACGATTTAAATAATAATAATAATAAT
>RQTK01000366.1:305203-335761 GCA_003991915.1 Elysia chlorotica | reverse complement strand
GAATGTGCTTTGGTTCAAGTGAGGCAATAATTGATTTCCACAAGAACTGCCATTGGGGATTTTTCAGGATTTATCAAAGGTCCTAAGTTTGTTTAAGTTTGTCAAAAAGCATCCGTGCATGTGTTACAGTTTGGCATATTTAAAGTAAAGCTTATTCATCAGCACAAAAAGCCATGGAATAGCCTATTGATCTGCATGAGTGTAATCAAAACAAAGAAATGTCAAATCGATCTTAACAAAAACAATTTTAAGGATTGAACTTAAAGGGCAGGCTGCTAAAGAACAATGAGTGTTTAGCTTAGATGTGTGTCCTTTGAAAATGATTGATGATGCCTTTAAACTTGAGGCTTTAAAATGAATGTTCTATCCATTTTTTTACTTCGTAGTTGTTTATTACGCTTATTGTATTTAAACTGTCAGAGGTTTTTGTTGCTTTTTTTCACAATTTTTGTAATTCCTAACAACGGTATGATATTTAGCACGTTGGTTTATGACAAGTTTATGTATAGTTTACACTGTGGTAGGGCCTCTTATTTTCAGACCTTGTGTCGGTGAATAAAAGGGTATTTTCGAAGGCCGACAAACACCCACGCTTACCTGTAAACCGTTCATTAAGTAGCTCAGACTTCAGAGACAGATTTTACCGGGTTTAACTTTTATTTCTTCTGGTTGGTTCGGTGTCAGTATAATCTGATCGGCTGAGGGTTCTGATATTTCCTCTCTGTCTAGATAATTATGTTTAGTTTAGTTGAAGCCTCATAGTTCCCTGTGGAACATAAGGCCGCATCAAAGCCCTTACGCCGAACTCGGTTCTGGCTAGTCCTCTTCAGCTCGGCCCATGTACGAGTACTACCAGCGGCTTTTATCTCAGCATCGGTGCTTTGCCGCCAAGTCTGCTTCAGACGTCCAACCTTGCGTTTACCTTGGGGGTTCCACTCCAGGGCTTGCCTTGTGGTGTTGGATACAGGCTTTCGAAGTGTGTGGCCTATCCAGCCCCATTTGCGCTTTGTGTCTATATATGGGTGGACGTCACATTGTCATACGTTAGTCTTGAAAACCGTCTCGGTGATCTATGTTTTGCCGATGGATGTTCAGAAAATAACAAACCAAATCCCCTTACCAAGTTGTTCTTAAGCTCTATGCATCGTATAATTATTGTAAGTTTGTGGGTTTTTTATTCCTTTTGTTGCTTAGCGTCTAACGTCTAACATCATCACTATATAGGCTTTATTGTGGACGAGCCCCAAGTCTTATGTCTGACAATTTTGCCTGCTGCTACACAGAGACAGGGTGGGGATACCATAACTCACGTCTTAGCAGGTCACGATATACTGACACCAACTCAACCAATAGTGAATAAAGACGCGTCGAAAGTCTATGTTCTACCCCAAGTTTACCGCGCCCTGTTGGCGATCGTCTTTAACTTTGGTTCCAATAAACAAGCCCTCCCTTTTATATTACGATCTGAAGCTACGCTAGCGACTTGAATCTTATTCCCATTATTTCCTTCAATAAAAGATTATTTATCATAATAATGCAGGCAAAATCGCCTGCTTTACTTAAAATACTACTTCAAACAATTGTACTCTATGCCAGCTAAAAATGATTACGGTCTATAATTTAATTAAGGAAATAATAACACAATGAACAATATGAGATTCGCGTCCTAATCAACGCGATTATAATTATTATAATTACGTTGATTAAAACGTGAATTCAATGATTTATTAGCTTTCACGTCAAGACATTGCCATTATACAGATCTAATGTAGCTCTCACCGCGTATTGAAAATTGCGTTATAAATCAGTATCGCTTTGAAGATGAGATTTGGTTGAACCTGCTCTGTAATGTTTTTTTCAATTATATTAAAAACCTGTTTTAAAACTGTTGTTTCGTGTACTTCGACATATAAAATTGAGATCTAATTACTTTTCGCTGCTTTTAAATTATTATCGGCTCATATGATGTGCTGATAAAAAAAACTATTTTAATGATCAATATCGAGATTAATGTCAAAATACGAACATTTTCTTCCTATTCGACCTGCTTCGATATTAAAATCAGATCTAAAATAGTACTCATCTATACACATCTATGTAGGCCTATCCTTTTCTACAACTTATAAGCCATGGAGCTAAGGAAAAATTTATTTTAGTATAACACGCTTGTTGTGATTTGAAGTCCTTTGTTGTTTATTTCAGTTGTGTTCAGTTTATCATATTATCACTGTAACCGTTTTGTAGTGAAAGGAATCTAGGTTGAAATCTATTTCAACCTCTGTTTGGCTTTTTATTCATTCTCTTTTTTAAGTACGGCATATTTTGCATATTGTGGATTAAGTTCAAACTCGGATCCCTACGATTTAAGTACTTTATTATTATGAATGTAAAGTAGATTTGGGTGCGATACATTTCTCACGGCATAAGTAGTTGCAGTTGAGTTGGTTGAACATCCAACATCAGCACTATATAGGCTATATTGTGGACGGGCCTCAAGACTGACGTCTGACAATATTATGTGCTGTCACACACGAGACAGGGCGGGGATACCATGGCTCCTGTCTTAGTCGATCACAGTAAACTGACACCGACCCAACCAGTAGATATCGAAATCGCCAGGGCTCGAACCATGGACATCAGTTTTCTTGGGTCGGACACAGACGTTCTACTCCAGGGCCACCGCGCCCCCAATTACCACTATTGTATGAGCACTAGCGCGGAAACGGCTAGTGCTGCAGTGGACTTGATACGCTACGTGTGCCTTTTTGACTCGATCTATATCTTTTGAAAATGAACATTAAATATGAATATCTTCAACATAGAAACCATTTTAACGCAATTCCTAATTATACTTGACTAAAATACTTCTATTTATTGATAATCTATTCGTATATTTATTCCTTCATTTTTGTACGTGTATTAATTTTTATGTATAATTGATACCGTTTATACAACTTGAGATTGTTCTTATACAAACATTCAGTAACTCGAGCTGTGATATTGTGATATTATGATTTATATATTAGGTACAGTGTTATTAATCGTTATGTATAAATTTTACCTTTTTATTTTCTTAGCGTAAACATTTTTACTTTTGTCTGTTGTATGAAGAGAGTAAATTAATTTCACCTTGAGAGATGAATAATGATTTTTATATTCTGTTTTATGTATTCTGTATTCTGCAGTTTTGCTCTCAAACCAATTGTTTTTTCTTTCGTATTTGATCGCTTAGTAAATTCTTTTGAAATTTTTATTACGTCCTTGTACTGTTGTTTTAAACCGCTCTATTGTTCGTCTACCATATTGTGATTAGATATTTGTTCCCGCTCAAGACTAACCTATGTATTATTTTATTCATATAACATGTACCTTTTGCCGGTTGATTGTTTTTTGTTTTTTTTTGTCGATTTACAATCATCACATGTCATGACTCGTGAGTTTAAATGAGAAACCATTTTTTTTTTGTTATTTGAAGTGCGCAAATGTGCACGAATACAATGTTTTTAGAATTATGCTTGGTTTACATAACTGTAAAACAAAAGTTATGATATTTTTTATTGAAACTTATAAAACGGTTCGAGCTACAATGTTTTTAAGGGTCTATTCTGTTTCTAAGAAGAATAACCTTTTTTTAAAGATATCCATTAGAATCAAGCGTGGAAGGACATCATTTATTCTTTGGTCTACCTTTTCCAAGAAGTCCATATTGGAACTAGATGTTTTACGTATTTGTTTGATGATGAAAAATAAAGCAAAACGAACCTAAAAAAATCAAACAATACAAAATAATTTGATATGTATATTATACAAGTTTGATGTGTATATTATACACATCAAACTCTTTTGTATTGTTTTTTTTTTTTGTTCCGCACCTTTTTATTGTATACTTGACCCTTTTTTCGATTTGAAAAGAAATCTTTAAAAGCTAACAAATAAGCAAAGAACGTGAAATATAATTTCTTGCACTGGAAAAATGTGAGATTCACGCCCTAGTACGTTTCTCAAAGTATGAAAAACTTGGCGATTTTAAGATAAGTGGTTCATGTCCTTGTAATAAAACCATAATGCGTTTATAGGTTTATTTATTTTTTTTATGAAAAGAAGTTTGAGCTCAAGAACACAAAAAATATTCTTTTACATTTGTCAATCTCACAATCTCCATGAATTTCGTTGGTTTACTATGAGGATAAAAAAATTTAAATACGTTTCATTTTGTATGTGCGTTAGCATCATGGCTGTTGTTCAAATAAACTTAAAACTTGCTATTTGTTTCGCTCAACTCATTGAAAAGATATTACTTACCTCTCATGTGAACACTATTTTTTTTTTTTTAGTGTGATTATTGAACCTCATTATTGGTCTACTGCCGAGTATTCTAACTTTCTTTTATCACTCATTATCCAACATTTCAATTGCCTATTTAGTATCATTCAATCTAAATTCTTCTTGTCGGTTGATTTGGAATCATTACACTATTAGATCTAACCACTTTCTAATTAAATGGTTTTTCTTCAGACGAGCTAAGCGAGATGCCGCTCAATCTGCACACGCCCACAAGGACGAAATGGACGACATTGAGGGGGAGAACAACGTAAAAATCTGGACATTCCTACTGAACGGGCAACCCACTAGTGTTGTTTTACGTACGTATTGGTTGCATGATTGCAAGTCATTTTGTATGCAATCGCAACATGTAGTTTGATTTACCCAGTGCTAAATTTTCTAAACAGATAACTAATTTATGTTTCCTTTACTAGATTGTTTTTTTAATAATTGAGAGAAATTTAATTGAGGTATAATAGTGGCAGCACATGAATACGTGTTTGGTAGTCGTGTTTATTTATCAGAACTTAAAGTTTTGTTATTTACTTCTTACTACAGACCGTAAATAGAACATATGGAATAAGTATCTGATTATTACTCCTCCGCTTCTTCCTCCTCTTCCTCCTCCTCCTCCTCCTCCTCCTCATCATCATCATCATCATTATTAACATCATTATTATCACCATTATCATCACCAACACCCCCAGCATCATTATCATCATCATTATCCTTATCATCAGTATGATGATTCTGTAACTATCAAACAATTTTTCGATGTAAAGTTTCTCCTCTTTGTACATTTTCAACCTATTTATTATGTGCAAATGTAGATAAGGGAAAAGTGAAATAAGCTGAAATGATGAAACTTTTGTCTTTTTTTTTCCTCCCCAGACCGAGATACGCTGGAGGTAGCATGCGATGGAGAGGTGGTTGAGTCTATGGTGAGTAAAAAGTAGCGACATGTTAGTGAGCAGTTGAGTTGGTTTAACGTCCAGCATCAGCACTATAATAGGCTATACTGTAGACGGGCCCCAAGACTGATACCTGACAATTTTATGCGCTGCAACACAAGAAACAGGGCGGGGATACCATGACTCCTGTCTTAGCCGGTCACATGAAACTGACACCGACCCAACCAGTAGAAGAGCTGCAAACAACGTGATATTATAAGAATGGTCAAGGCGTTGTTCAAAGAAGTCCTTCGTTTGTTTTAAATGTGATCAAAATATACGATATCTAATGAACAACCGAGTTCCCTCTCCGTTATTGATTTTTTTTGTAATCCACTGTTTTTTTCACTTCCGATAAAATATCTCCCGAATTTGAAAATGAACATTTTAATAAAGCTAAGTATTTCTAAGACAGATTTTTGCTATAAATGTGTCTAGAATCGAGATATTGTGTAACCATTGTTGAACGATTCTACCCACTCAAAATATATCTGAGAATTTTTTTTCTTCTTCTTTTTTTTAGTTATGCCACCTTCCCTTTTCCCCTTAAAGTGAACCTCACACTTGTCTCAACGATGATGAATTAAACATGCGGTAGATATCACTGAAGTTCAAAGCGTTTTGTAAGATTGTGTCGATTGTGTCGATTGTGTTGAAATTTGTAAGGCTCTGCCTAACATGCCTCATTAGTTCTCAACACATCATGATGCCTCACAAAACTCCCTACCCGACTCCCATGAATGATTTAGTACGTTGTTTTGGTGTCGCAATTCATGTGGAAATTATGTAACTCCTAGAGTTTTTGCATAACAAAGGGTTATAGTGATCTGTTTGTTTTTACTTTAAATTAGTATCATAGTGAGGATAGAATAATACTTAGAATTTATTTTTTGTTTGGTCTTCAAGCTTACTAGACTAAGAGTATAAACTTGCCTAAATGTATCTGATATTTTAATAATAGTAGATCTCACTTTGTTTCTAAATGCAAATATTTGTTTAATTCGGTGAATATGAGGTTTAGATCTTAAGGTAAAGCGTTACTTAAAATCAAAGGTCCGGATTTGAACCCTGATCAAGCCTACAATAACAGCAACGACAGAAAACAACAACAACAACAACAACAGCAACAGCAGCAGCAACAAAAACAACAACAACAACAACAGCAGCAGCAGCAACAGCAAAAAACCATTCGCGACGTCACTAAATATATCTTATTTTTCTATCGTTGACACAATCAATCTAAATGTTTAATAATAATTGTCTCTAAAGTTCAAATATTCCTTCATCCAGGTTCTCACTAGAAAGAGTTGTTATTGAGTTAGTTTAATGTCCAAGATCAACATTATATATACTATATAGTGGACGAGCCCCATGACGATTAGACGTCTCTGTATAATGTTGCAATTCCTATGTACATGTTGCTGTTTTTTGTTTTGTTTTTATTTGGTTAATGTCAGTGTACATTGTATACATGTGGAAATGGGACTTAGCTCAAAAGAAAAGAAAAGAGAGACAATGGTGGTGTCCAGACAAAATTTTTCCCACATGCGAATTAAAAGTTATCGAGTGCTTAGGTGCTTTGTACATCCCGTCTTTAAGGACAGAAGCGAGACTTGGACATTAAAGTTAAACAAACAGCTACAGAAACGTATCCTAGCAACTGAGATGTGGTTCGTTCAGTATCATACATACAGGTAACGAGAAAAACAAACCAAAGTGTAATTTTCTATACACCACAACCCCCATTTCCCTGCGTCTATTCTGTAAACATTTAGTGGTTTTGCCATTAAGGAAGACGGTTTAACTAAGCTGCCAGTAAACTGTTATAGCCAAAAGTTAAAGCCAAGGATTTTGTTTAATGTTTATACATTCTCTCTCTCTAGGACTCTCTGTCTGTCTCTCTTTCTCTCTCTCGCTCTCTCTCTCTCTCTCTCTCTCTATCTCTCTCTCCCTCTATGTCTCTTTTTCTCTCTCTGTCTCTCTCTTTCTCTCTCGCTCGCTCTCTCTCTCCCTCTCTCTCTCTCTCTCTCTCTCACTCTCTCTGCCTCCTGTATTTCATACGTACTAATTACCCACATGTTCTACCTCCTCTTTGGGTCCTTTTTCACTCTGATTCTATGTGATGTGTCGATTCCGAACCGTGTAACCAAAAAAGCATTTCCACGGCTTTATCTTGCTTCGAGTAATCAATCACTGCCTGAAAGAAAGAAAAACAGTCTTGTCAAAGCATTTTTTAGTTCTCTTTTGTAATTTTACTGAATAAAACACTTTGCTTTAGTCTTAAAACCCATACGTTTTATATTTTCCCCTTTTCAATCTAAGTTCGATGTATTCTTCAATACCTACCTGTTAAGTTTAACGCTATTACTAAAAACATTCACTCTATTTGTCTGTCTCTGTCTCTCGGTATCAGGGACTCTATGTATGTCTTTCTTTTGTCTATCTCGGTCTGTCAATGTCTCTATGTGTACCTCTATCTGTCATGCGGTCAGTTTGTGAGTCTATCTGTCTCTCTCTCTCTCTCTCTCTCTCTCTCTCTCTCTCTCTCTCTCTCTCACTCTCTCTGTCGCTCTGTCTCTCTTTTACTGTTTGTGTGTCTGTCTTTGTCTGTCTGTCTGTTTGTCTGTCCCTCTGTCTCTGTCTCTGTCTCTGTCTATCTGTCTGTCTGTCTGTCTCTCTTTCTCTCTATCTCTCTCCATCACTCTCTCTCTCTCAATCTCTCTCCTCCATCTCGCTCTTGCTCTGATCCAGTATGTAAAACCTCATTACCTATAGTTCTATTATCTTTATCATGTTATGTGTCCTCTGTTACATTTATCCCATTCTTTTTCTAGCGATATTAAGGAAGTCGTAAATAAATTTCATTATCTTCAGCGTCATAACTTCACATGACACTTTTCTCAAGAATGCTTGAAACCATATTGTTCTATCGTTTTTCAAATACGTACACTTTGAGTGAAAACCCGTGTAACCCTACACATGGAAACGGAAAGATGTATGTCATTTTTATTATGCACTCCATCAATAATTAACAATCTAAAACAAAGGATTATGCAAGCAAAAAAAGTATGTGGGGAAAAACACCCAATTCCACTTTCCGTTTTACCGGCAACTTATTATCTCCCCTTGAATGGCCTCGGGGGTTCAACTAAAATAGAACCAAGAATCCCAAGTGCCATGCCCACAATCTAGAAATCGTAGTCTTAATTCGTTTTCGATTATGAAATAATCGTCGCTAAAAAGTAATTGCTGCCCGTAGTCAGTTTGTAACAAAATGTAGGAACAATGATTGCAGGATTCTTGGAAAAAGTAACCACATTGAAGTAGTCGAAAGAAGGGTTTATCATTATTATAATTCCATTTTCGTGTGGTAAACCTTTCAAATTTTTTACCCGGAAAACATTGAATAAATTGGTGCAATACTTTGGTAAAACCATGAAATTTGTGGGGATTGTGGCAAAATTGAAAAAAAAATTCATATTTTCGTACACTGATAAAATTCAAAGGTTAATTTTCTTAAAATTGCGTAGGAAACAATTAGCAATCAACATTTAAAATTAACAATAATTTTTTTTTAATATTTGGTTTTTACCAATGGTGAAAACATTGTTAATATTCCGTAACTATTCTTGTAAAATAACGTATTATACGTTTGATATTGATAATTACCAAAACAATTTAATAAATTTTAGGTTGTTTTTCATTATGAAACAACCAGACATTTCCCACCTACACGTTATAAAACAGAAAGTAGGAGATGATTATAGCAGAGTCTTCGATCTCATTAGTTGGGTATTGGGAATAAAAATTACTCATACTGTTTTTAGTCAACTATCGCAACTATTGCCTTAGAAAACACCTTGTAGATGCGAAACTTGAGGCAAAAAGAGATGTTGTTGTTGAGTTGATTTAACGTTCACATCAGCACTATATAGACTATATTGTGGACGGGTCTCAAGGCTGACGTCTGACAATTCTACGTGCTGCTACACACGAGACAGGGCGGGATACCATGACTCCTGTCTCAGGCAGTCACATTAAACTGACACCGACCCAACCAGTAGGAAGCGCAATCGCCAGGGCTTGAACCTACACCTTTTTCGTCGGGTTGAGTTGAGTTGAGTTGTTTTTAACGTCCAACATCAGCTCTATATAGGCTATATTGTGGACGGATCCAAGACGGACGTCTGACAATTGTATGTGCTGCCACACACGATGTTCTACCCCAGGACCACCGCGCCCCACTCAAGAAGAGATAGTTGACATGCAAAAAGGTGGGAGCGTCACAGAAAGCAATGGTCAAGTGCATCTACAGTGGAAGGATGGAGTGCTAAACCACAAGAAGGTTTTATGAGAGGCGTCACCATTGGAGACGAGCTGTGGTAGAAGGAAAAAGAATCAAATAGAAGCGGCGTCAGCAAGTGTTTTTTTCCTCCTCTTCATCATCATCACATTCAATCGACTGCAGTATCAATGTTGTTATGCAAGATGAGAAATAGCGGTCTTGATAGCCTTTTGTTTCCATTCAATATTTTCCTCCATGGCGCAAACACAAAGAAAAGCGCTTTCGTGGAGCAAGCTTAATGTGCCAATAGGAACTTGACGATGTCGTAAAAAACAGACGATGCTTTGTTTCATGCCTTTCAATATTCGAAGCTGAAAAATCTTCGGGTCAGAAAAACTGTTTCACGACATCAATGATAAAAGCGCAACCGAGACTGTGAATCGACAAGCACATGGTTTGCAGAATCAACTTGTTATAGGAAATTGTTTTACATCAATATTGCATGAAAGACTTCCAGCCCAAGATTGTTAAAATGAGCATCCGTCCATTGTTTGAGCTGCTGTTTAAGATTCTATTGCAAGTAAAGGACATGGGATGAGGGTAATAGATGCACAGGACTTTAATGTTTAGGTTTTTGTTAAAAGACTGGAACACATCAAGACATCTAGAACTGTGTTTCTTTTTAAGACAGCCTAGGACTTTAATGATTCAGTTTTTGTTCTCAGAGACGAACACATCAAGATATCTAGAACGGTTTCTTTTTAAGACCGTCAAAGACTTTAATGATTAAGTTTTTGTTCATTGACAGGAACACATCAAGACATCTAGAGTTATGTTTCTTTTTAAGACCGTCCAGGACTTTAATTATTAAGTTTTTGTTCAAAGAGCGAAACACATCAAGACATCTATACGTATGTTTCTTTCTAAGACCGACTTTTCCGATCCTTCGCTGCCCCATATAATTATACACTTTCTCCAACTGATTAAAATGGGAACTTTTTCTCTTCTGAAAATTGATCGAGTTTTGAACATTCTTCTATCATTTGACGTCAAGCTCACAAAATATCGATATTTCTAACTCAGTTACTGTGTCTTTGTCCGGTTTTCTTTTGTTCAGTTTTTTTTTCCCTCTGTACTGAAATGAAAAGCGATACAATCTTTAGTACAATTTTAATCTTTTCTGCAATTTTCCTGCAAACTTCAAAAAGAAGTTTCGATTTGTCTGCGCCGTTCTTTCAACCCTTTTACATAATTTACGCACCTAAGACACAAAGCAAAGCGTCGATTTGGCCTCCAAGTCATTGTAAGAATGCGCCTTAAAGAAGACTTGCGACCAGTCGTAATCTTTACCATTGTACTTACCACAGTAGCAGGCTTTCTAGACAGCTTGGTCTAGTTCTCACCATGACATTCTTTTGTCTGGCAAATCCACACCTTGATTGAAATTTATAAAACCATGACTTTTATTTGTTTTATGTACTATTATGTGTAGGCTAGGCCTATATCTCCAGTTTCATATGGGTTTTGCCTACACTATGATTGTAATAAAAATATCTGAAAATGTTTCTGTCTTAAACAAGTCCTTAATATTTTTTTCTCTAGAAACATGAAGATTCGAACTATGAGACACGCGAGTCCAATTAACGGCTCTACTAGATTATTTAAAATATTCTGTATCTTAAAAATTTAATATTCTATAGGTTTGTGCTAAGGGATATTGTTTCGCGAGACTCACTTTTATCTTCCATCGTATTTCACAGAAATACTATCAGTCGCAGCAAAAAAAGCGTTACTTTATTTCTACTTAACAACATTATACTTGTAATTTAATAACTAAACAAACAATAAATACAGAATTCAATACTAGTTGAAACTTGAGGATCTTTCTTTCGTATTATTTTACAGAATAACCTGTCAGCTAAAGCGAACACTTATTTTAACCGGTGAAATTTAATAATCTTTTATCAGTGTAGCATGCTTGGTCACACTCCGGTATCTTGAATGTGCGTTTTGATTTTTTTTAATGTTACATCTTAAAAAAGAAGCATAGTAAACGCTTCGATTTACCGGTATGTTGAATGTGGTTTGATTTAGTAAGAATAAAAATAAACCTAACATCTTTTAAAAAAAGATATAGTAAATACTTCGTTTTAACAACAGTCGCCACCCTGCTAACAATGGCTCAACGAGCTTTTTGAAATCTTCGATACCCCTGAACTTGAAACATGAATCTGTAGCGTGGTGGATATGCGTCTAATTTGTGCTCACAGTTTTTTAATACATGCTTGCCACTTACGCTGATCTTAGTTCTTACCATCATCCTAAAATCACTAAATAAAAAACCTAACATATTTTAAGAAAAACAACCATAGTCAACACTTCGTTTTAACACCAGTTGCCACCCTGCTAACAATGGCTCAACGAGCTATTCGAAATCTTTGATACCCTGAACTTGAAACATGAATATGTAGCGTGGTGGATATGTGTCTAATTTGCGCTCACTTTTTTTTTCATTTTTACCACGTAAGCTAATCTTAATTCTTACCATCATCTTAAAATCACCCTATGTAAACCACTCTACTTTTACCTACCAACAGAGTGACTTCTGCGAGTGCGGTTCTACCATCAACTTCCCTCTCGGAAAACGCAATGCTCAGATTGTATGCCACTTCGGGGAAACGCCCACTGACCCCATGACCTTCACCCTCACAGTTGAAGGTTGCCTTGTGCCGGAAATAGTGATGGAAGAAGAACACTCGAGCTCCTCCGTAAATCAATTTTGATTGGCTACGAAGAGTGCAATGCTAAAAGTAGTGCGCCAACATCAAGGTTATAATCTGTATCATCATGTCTTTCTTATAACTATAATTATAATTACAATAATAAGCTTTTGTAATGTACAAATTGTGATAAAGAAAAAGCTGTGATTTAACTATTTAATATTATAAATGTGCATCTTCGACGAAAACAGAGTTACACTTTGTTCTCATTACTTTTTCTCTTTTATTATTACTTAAATATTTTGTCTGATGTCTCTATGTTTTATATTATTGTGTCTGCCACTAAATAAAAAAAACTTTTATTAGTAATTGTGTTTTGTAATGATATTAAATTGATCATGATATTGATAGTACAGGTGTAATATTCTTAACAACTTTAACATTACAATGTTTTGGCGACAGACTTTTAAGTCAAACACTGATCATAAATACTGTGCTAGAACTTGTTAAAAACAATAGTTTGGTCACAGAGCTAGTTGTATTTAGAAGGGAAAAGGTCTCTACTAAAAAAAAAGATTGTTTTCTTCAACATGGCCGTCGGCTTGGTATGCAGACACCGAAGATTTTCAGTGAAACCGAAGTATATACATTGTAAGTGTGATTTTTTGAATGTAAGTTCCATTTTTATCATAGTATATCAGAATAGTGGAATAATGTGTCCTTTTCATCTTTTTTTTTTTTAGATAAACAGATATTCCAGATTGTAAAAGATGTAAAAAAGAACAATGTTGATTCCTCCTTCCTTTTATTCTTTTTCTCTCTCTGACGCTGTCTGTCTGCCCATCTGTCTCTCTGCCTGTTCTCTCTTTCTCTCTCTCTCTCTCACGCACACACATACACATACACATACACATACGCACACACGGGCATATCTTTCCATATGTCTCTACCAGATCAATTAAATGTTTTAGTAAAAGCTCAACACAGAAGTTGTAAACGATTTTCATACTATTGATCTGACGATAACAGTTTCTTTCCACACTGTCTTCACTCTGTCAAGCTAGCCTACCTATAATTGTGTAGACTTTCGGAGGGGAGGGGAGGGGGTAGCCCTGCGGTAAAACATCAGCTTCCGACGCAAGATGTCCGTAGTACAAGCCATGGCGATTTATTCCCAATTGTATTTCGGTTGATGCCAGTATAATGTCGTTGGCTGAAACAGGGGCAATGGTATCCCCGCCTTCTTTCATGTGTGGCAGCACATAGAATTAACAGACGTCAGGACTCCCTACTGGTTGGGTCAATGTCAGTTTAATGTGACCAGCTGAGGCTGGAGTCATGGTATCCCCACCATGTCCTCGTGTGTGGCTGCACATAAAATTGTGAGACGTTAGTCTTGGGGCCCCTCCACAGTATAGCCTATATAATGCTGACGTTGGACGTTAAAACCCATGGTAAAAATTAGCCAGCCACATTAAACTGCCACCGACCCAACCAGTAGGGAGCGCAATCGCCTGGGCTCGAATTTGGACCTTTTGCGTCAGAATCCGATGTTCTACGAGCAGACCCCACAGTTTTATTGATACGGGGAGTTAGCGTGATGCGTGCGCACTTTTTTATTCACTGATTCATGTATAAAGGTAGTTGAACATAATGTTCAGTCTGAGAGTTTAATAAGTCTTTTTAAAAAAGAAGCAACCGCCTTATATCTTGAGCAACATACGCAAAATCTTCGCTGGAAAACCTCCCAACATTTCACACTTTCTGGAATTACAATACCAGACTAGCACACAACTTTCTTTGAATATTTTGCATAAAACTTGTTCGCTTTAGACATTGTGTTACTCACAAGACTAGCACGCCTTTAACATTATTTTTTTTGCCACGCATTAAAATAGTACGCCCTTAAATATCACACATTCAATTATCAAAAAATTTCTCTGCATACGTTGCTTTCAATATGTAACACACAAAACTAGCACGTTCTTATTATCTTAATGATTCTTAACTAACTAATAATTTGTTTGAAACTAACACATCCTCAAACCAGCGCGCTTATAATGTAACCTTTTTGTAGCTCAAAACAATTAGATTACCAATTATCCTGTTCTTATCTATATTTATCTAACTCTAGCTGTCGGTCTGACTTTGTCTCACAGCACATCCTAATTTTAACAAATAATACTCATTGTAGAACATCCTGAATATAATGCCACGCATTCATGGTATAATTATGCGCTAGAGTAATCTTAACTCTTGAATACACTTAGTATATTGATTGCCTTTTACTCTAGCACAACGTAAATATATCGCACGGTCTCAACCTAGCATGCCCAAAATCAAACTGTTGGCACCCAGTGTAATTATTTGGTTTAAAATATACAATAAATGGAAAGCCAAAACTATAGAATTAGTGAGACATCTTACGAAAAGAACCTATAGTACCAATTTGAAGCGCGCCTAACACAACACACACACCCACATTAACCCTTGCAAAGCGTTCAAATGTTGCCACGAATTTAATGAAACTAGCACATAAATTATTTAGTCTAGCACATGCACACCACCAATATCATCAGTGTCACGTCTATAAGTATAACTAAACACTTTTTACACCTGGCACGCTATTACCACATTGCCACGTATTATAACACTGCATCCTATCTCTATCAAACTGTTAGTTTATTGCCACAAAATTAATGAGACTGACACGTAATTATTCAGTTTAGCACAATCATGCACACCATTAATATATTATCACGCATTTAATAAACACTGTTTACACCTAGCCCGCTATTACCACATTGCCACGTATTAGAACACTGCATCCTATCTCTATCAAACTGTTAGTTAATTGCCACAAAATTAATGACACTAGCACATAATTCAGTTTAGCACATGCACACCACCAATATAATTATTGTCACGCATTTAATATGCACTTTTCAGACTTGGTACGCTTTTACCACATTGCCACGTATTATAAAACCAGAGAGTATGAAGTAGTTTATAGTCTATATTAATATCATATGCTTACCTTAGTACACCTCAGGTATAATTATTGTAACAAACGAAACTATCACATATTTATTACCACATTGCTATGCATTATATAAGCAGAGAGTGTGAAGAAGGGTGTAAATCTATAGTCTCTAATAATACCATATCCTTACCTTAGTATACCTTTAGTAAAATTATTGTAACAAATGAAACTAACACATATTTATTAGCACATTGCTATGCATTATATAAGCAGAGAGTGTGAAGTAGGGTGTAAATCTATAGTCTCTATTAATACCATATCCTTACCTTAGTATACCTTTAGTAATATTGTAACAAATGAAACTAACACATATTTATTACCACATTGCTATGCATTATATAAGCAGAGAGTGTAAATCTATAGTCTCTATTAATACCATATCCTTACCTTAGTATACCTTTAGTATATTGCAACAATTGAAACTAGCTCATAATGTAGTCTAGCATAGGAACACCACCAATAATAATAATCAGTGTCACGCCTATAACTAGCACTTTTTACATCTTACACGTTCTTACCAAATTGCCACGCATTATAATGTCACATACTATCTCTAGCAAACCGTTAGTTTATTGTTACAAAATTAATGAGATTAGCACATAATTCAGTCTAGCACATGCACACCATTATTATAATTATTACCACGCGTGTAACTGTGTTGATATCACTTTTCTTTTTTTTCCTTTTGGCACATTCTTATCACCTATGCATTATAATACCACACCCTTAGTCTAGCATACCTTTAGCATATTGCGACATATGCATGAAACTAGAACATGTTTATTTTGACTAGCACATGCACAGTTTTGCACACCATCAATATAATGTTGCCACGCGTGAAACTAGCACACCCTTAACATCAATGTTATTACCACTCGTCACACTAGCACACCCTTAACATCAATATTATTGCCACTCGTCACACTAGCACACCCTTAACATCAATATTATTGCCACTCGTCACACTAGCACACCCTTAACATCAATGTTATTACCACTCGTCACACTAGCACACCCTTAACATCAATGTTATTACCACTCGTCACACTAGCACACCCTTAACATCAATGCTATTACCACTCGTCACACTAGCACACCCTTAACATCAACATTATTGACACTCGTCACACTAGCACACTCTTAAAATCAATGTTATTACCACTCATCACACTAACGCACCCTTAAGATCAATATTATTGCCAAGCGTGTAACTAGAACACCCTTAACATCAATATTATTACCACGCATGCAACTAGCACACCCTTAACATCAATGCTATTGCCACTCGTCACACTAGCATATCCTTAGCATAATTACAAAGCAAGAAACTAGCATAGCTTTAGGGTAACACCTTCTCAATCTAACACTTCATGAACATATAAATGCATTGGACGGAACTTACAGACTTCTAGCACTTCTAGTTTTTCCTACCATATCCTGAGCTTGACATATTTTATCAGTGGGAGAGGAGGTTCGTCTAATTTTACTAGCGTGTTACATGTTTTGGAAATTTCACAATAGATATTATAGAATTTTAACATCTTGTGACAAAACACACTTTATTTCTGTAAGCTAAAATATCTAGAACCTAATATATCATACATTTTTTTTTTTATATATTTCTTGTCATCAAAGTATATATAAATAATTATTCGATAATATCTGTAACACGTAAGCCAGTTTGGTAATGCTATAGGTTGAAATATAATCATGTATTTTATATTCTATCTATGTAACATCTAAGCGACTCTGCCAATTATATAGATTGTAACATGAGCATTTGATATTCTAAGTAACACGTAAGCGACTCTAGCTCTTCCAATAATATAGATTGGAACATGAATATATAATTATTTGATATTCTAGGTAACATTCTAGGTAACATGTAGGCGACTCTGCCAATGATATAGATTGGAAAATGAGCATATATTTGATATTCTAGGTAACATGTAAGCGACTCTGCCAATGATATAGATTGGAACATGAGCATATATTTTATATTCTAGGTAACATGTAAGCGAATCTGCCAATAGTTGGAACATAAGTATGTATGTGATATTCCAGGTAACATGTAGGCGACTCTGCCAATAATATAGATTGGAACATGAGCATATGATATTCTAAGTATCATGTAAGCCACTCTGCCAATGATATAGATTGGAACATAAGCATGTATTTGATATTCTAGGTAACATGTAAGCGAATCTGCCAATAATATAGATTGGAACATGAGCATATAAAAATTATTTGATATTCTAGGTAACATGTAGGCGACTCTGTCAATGATATAGATTGGAACATAAGTTTGTATTAAATTTGATAATCTAAGTAACATGTAAGCGACTCTGCCAATGATATAGATTGGAACATGAGCATATAATTATTTGATATTCTAGGTAACATGTAAGCGACTCTGCCAATGATATAGATTGGAACATAAGCATGTATTTGATATTCTAGGTAACATGTAAGCGACTCTGCCAATGATATAGATTGGAACATAAGTTTGTATTAAATTTGATAATCTAAGTAACATGTAAGCGACTCTGCCAATGATATAGATTGCAATATAAGTTTGTATTTGATAATAATTATAAGTAATATGTAAGTGAGAGTATCAATGATATAGGCCGATACAGGCGTTTTATAAGCTAAGTCTAGTGTGTTTGTTGTTGTTGATGTTGTTGTTGTTGTTGTTGTTGTTGTTGTCGCTGTTCCTCTTTGTTTGTATTTGTTGTTTTTTATGGGGGCGGGGGTTGTCTTGCTTTTCCTTAAATTATCTAAATGTTTCTTTAAGCAATTCCCTACTACTTTTTCTATTCAAAAAACCTTAATGTAACTGCAATTGTGTTTTTCATTTTGATATTCTTGAAACGCACAAATTGTCTTGAGAGAAACATATATCCATAAAATCATAAGTTTAAAATTAGAATGTCTGTTTATTTTACTTTTAAAAACTGCTCTTGTAATTCTTCGTTTTTTCTTCTTCTTCTCTGATAATATAATTCTCCTTTTGCATACAATAAAACGAATATGCTTTTTAATCAGTGTTCATTTCGCTTATGTTGAAACTGTGTTTTATAAATAGTATTCAAGGTTGCTTGATGGTTGCATGATGGTTGAATGAGTTATGAAGCAGTCGCTTACTTAACGGTCGAGTTGAGTTGAGTTGTTTTAACGTCCAACATCAGCAATATATAGGCTAAATTGTGGACGGGCCTCAAGACGGACGTCTGACAATTTTATGTGCTGCCACACACGAGACAGAGCGGGGATACCATGACTCCTGTCTCAGCCGGTCACATTATAAGCTTTGAAGAGGTCTGCAACAGGTCCAAGAACGGTATCTAGAAAAACCTTCATGAGGCAGCTGTAGGTTGCTTGATGGTTGTATAATGACGCTCGAGGGTTCATTAAGTTATGTTGTTGAGTTGGTTTAACGTCCAACATCAGCACTATATAGGCTATATTGTGGACGGGCCCCAAGACTGACCTTTGACAATTTTATGTGCTGTCACACACGAGACAGGGCGGGGATACCATGACTCCTGTCTCAGCCGGTCACATTATATACAATTGAAGACGTCTGTCTTGGGGGTCGAAGGACAGTATCTAGAAAACCTTCATGAGGCAGCTGGGGGATCTTCACAGCCTTATCTCTCAAAAGCAACAAAATGCGCAAGATGAGGTTTATCGTGTGGTAGAAGAAACCGGGAAAACTGGACTCCAGATCAACATAAGAAAGATAGAGCTCATTCGAATCAAAGACATGCAAATCCAATGCGACTACATGACGAGAATAAAAAAGACTGAATCTTTCAAGAAATTTGCGATTCATTAGTCGAGTTTTGCGTGGGCATAATCTGCAATAATTATATGCAAACACTCTCTAATTTTCTCATTTGAAGATATTGAGCAAAAACTGTAGAAAAAAAAACAATTCTTAGCCATCCGCTATTTACATGCACCAATAAGACGAACGTCTAAATATGCAGAGTTTCGGACAAAAGCGAATCTGGAAAATTTAAAATTTAAAATTGGGGTACGTTCAGTAAGTAAGTTAACTAGATTGTCCAAGGTCCTTTGTTTACAAGTTCACACTGCCTACTTCGGAGTTAAATCTATAAAAGTCGTCAGAGAATGGAAAATAAATCTTTTTTCACTGATTCCATTGTTTCTGTGCGTTTCTTCAGCCATACAAATAATTATAATATATTTTCTTTCTTAAATCCAGTCAAAAATAATTTTTAAGTTTACCTACAAAGTGTAGATAATGATTATTATATGCGTGGGCCTTTCTCGGTTTAACTAGTTCACACACTATTAATATTGATTTTCTGAAGCAGACAACTGCACCATTTGGTTAGAATGCTTGGTAAAAAGTAAAAAAGGATGACAAAGTTAAACCTAGTTTAAGAAACAACCAACAGCATATTGTTGGCTATGACTTCTACAAAGACCAAAAAGAAAACAACTAACAATCTAACGCAAACCAACGATAAAACAAAATATAAGTTTTACAACAAATGATCTATGAGGATTTTACACACAGTAAGAGAATTAGTGTACCTCTTATTGAAAAAATACTTATTACAAAATGTATAAATTCTGAACCGACACAATTTTAACAAGGGCTATAGATTGGTTATAGTTTTACTTAGAAAATAGCTTATTTCTATAAAGGAAAATAACTTTTTTTTTATGTTGCTTGGTTTTCAAAGAATAAAAAAAATTATTTTATATTTAAATTCTTTTTCTTTCTATGTATTATGTTATTTATTTTTTTTTATATTAGGAGACTGACAGTTCTTTGGAGCCAGACATTATGCTTAATCTGCTTAAATGTCTCTGGTCATAGATTTCCTTTCAAAATAATCAGACAATAATTTATCTTAATATTGCCCATACATGTATATAAAAAGAGGAGAGAGTATTATCAGTGATTCCTAGCAGTATGATTGAACTTTACCTTTAGCACTCATTCCCTTACAACAACAATTTTACCCAAGGATTCCAGCATTGCTGTATTTCCTACCTTAAGATTCTACCACTTCATCTTCTTTATCATTAACATTTATACTGTAATTTTAACTAAATGTAATTGCGGGAGTGATGAAGTTCTTACTTTAAACTTTGTACATAACTAAATAGTGTTTCTAATATTCTTAAGGACTTTTGATTAAAATTACATTCATAATTAAAGGGAAATTCTGTATTGCATTTTTTATGTGTAGAAGGTTCTTATGTCTTGTATTGTTATTGTATATTATATTTAAGGAATCACAATGGAAATAACTTTTTGTATATCTTGTTTTCTGTATTGTTATTAGTATTTTTTGGTACTTGGTACATGTGCACCTATTGCTCTTTGTGACAATTGTTTACATTTTTTTATATTAATATTCACGTTTTCACAACAAGCACAAAGTCTGTAGGGAGATAAGAAAATTACAGTGAAAGTGTTATTTCTAATACATGTATGTATGAGTACTGCTGTTGAAATACTTAATGTTTCTACTCTTGTATACCCTTTGTTGCCAACATTAGGATAAAGAAATATATTATTTATTTACGAACGTTAGTCGAAATGGCTTTGATGTGAATGTTTTAAATATTATGTAATGTTTAATACGAAAAACTAAAGGCAGGTATTTTCGACGGTCCTCAGATTAGAAAGCTTATCAAGGACACAAGCTTTGTACGGTCGATGAAAAGCGCTGAGAAAAACGCTTGGGAGTCATTTGTTTCTGTAGTCAGAGAGTTTTTAGGAAACAGGAGGTCAGAAAACTACAAGGAGCTTGTTCAAAACATGTTAGAAAAGTATCGTGCATTAGGGTGCAACATGAGCATTAAGGTGCATTTCCTACACAGCCACTTGGACAGATTTCCTGAAAATCTGGGAGATGTTAGTGACGAACAAGGTGAACGTTTTCATCAGGACCTGAAAGTTATGGAAGACAGGTATCAAGGTCGGTGGGATATCCATATGATGGCAGATTACTGTTGGAGCATTCAGCGTGACTGTGTTGGGAAAAAACATTCCAGGAAATCCCTCAAACGAAAGTTTGTTCCAGAATAAATGTGTGATATTTTACTAAAGCAGCAAGCAACTTATATCTCTTTAATCAAGGTAAATACTTTTATAAACAAAATGTTCTCATAGGCCTACTAATTGTTGAAGAACAGCATGTAGCGTAAAGTATTATAAAGGTACAAAGAGGGCGAGGACGGGTAGCTTATTGCAAAAAATCTAGACCTGATAGAAAAAAACTGATGCCATATTTGAAATCAGCGACCCAAAATTATACAGAAACAGATTTAAAAATGCATGCAACTGACAAAAAGTTGAAATTTGTTGCCCAGTGTAATTAATTGGATGCTTTGAACCTGAAGGTCTTGAACTAGCACCGTTTTTTTATAATAATAATAATAATAATAATAATAATAATAATTATACTTATATAGCGCTTTCCACCGAAGTATCAAAGCGTTTTACATTTTTCAAGATAAAAGCACATAAAAAACCTACATCTTAAACATAAATTACAACAATGCAATAGACTGGTGACTGATATTATTGAAAAAGAAATGTTTTTAAATGTTTTCTAAAAAGGGACTCACTAGAGATTGATCTTATTGAAAGAGGTAGAGAGTTCCAAACAGTAGGGCCAGCTTTGGAAAAGGATCAATCTCCATATGATACAAGATTGGTCCTAGGAGTGTGCAAAAGATTTTAATTTTCAGATCGTAACTGATGTCCAGGATTTTACGGGGAAATAAGTTCTTTTATATAGGAGGGGGAGTTGTTACCTTGCGCTTTAAAACAAAGGAGAGCAATTTTGTACTCAATTCTAGCCGAAACGGGAAGCCAATGAAGGGTTCGGAGCATATAAGTAGAACTGGTTTTGTCATAGAAATCTAATCCTAATACAAGTCTGGCCGCTCTGTTCTGAACTCTCTGTAATTTATGTATTCGACAACTAGGGAGACCAGCTAGCAAAGAATTCTAGGGCACATCTAAGGGACTCAGCCAATGATATAGATTGGAACACAATTTTAACAATGGCTATAGATTGGTTATAGTATTACTGTTAGGTTAAAAACGGACTGTGACAATTTAAGATGTATGTCAAATTAAAATTCAAAGTGCTTATGATACTTATAATAAAGCTTATACATGGACTTATAATTTCTTGTTGGGAAACCACGAAATTCGTAAGGTTTGTCAGTTGAAAAATCTGAAGGGTTACAGATAAATAATCATGAGTTGTACTGAAACTTAAATTTATTTCTTTTCAGAATCTAAACAAATGTTTTCACGATCACATCAGAATAGATTGACTAAACAATGTGAACATAATATATCCATATTGTCAAAACATATTGTGCAAATTTATGTACTACATGGTTGTTTGGTTTCTTTTTTCCTTTTGACGTCGAAATGTGTCCGGAAATAAAATTAAGATTAAGAAACGTCTTTATTTTGTTTTGTTTTGTTGTTTGTTTACTAACTCATCCATTTGAAGTAAGGTCAATGGCGCTTTGTCATGATTCAACGTTCTAACTAAAAAAAATTCTATTCCGTGAGAGTCCATAGTATTGTAGTAGTTGTATACCTTATTAGTTCTAAACACGTTAGCCGTAAAACTAAAAAGGTCATTACTGGTCAATTCAAACGAGCCAGCTGGTTTAATGTGTATTGTTTTAGCCTAGTGTTAGCAGCAAGGGTCGTTGATTTATTGGCTGTTGCGTTCCCTACTGGTTGGGTCGGTGTCAGTATAATGTGACCGGCTGAGACAGGAGTCATGGTATCCCCGCCCTGTCTCGAGTGTGGCAGCAATAAAATTGTCAGACGTCAGTCTTGGGGCCCGTCCACAATATAGCCTATATAGTGCTGTGTTGGACGTTAAACCAAACTCAACAACAACAACAACAACAACAACAACAACAACAGCAACAACAGCTGTAAAAGGGCCATTACTAGTCAATTCAAACGAGCCAGCTGGTTTTATGTGTATAGTTTTAGCCTAGTGTTAGCAGCAAGGTTCGTTGATTTATGATGATTATGTGTTTTAAACTTCACGGGGGTGCTGGTGTATCGCCCTGACCTTTACATTTTGTTTGTTTGTATTCGGGTAATTCTTACAAAAATGAACAGTATTATTTAGAAAAAGAGATAACTGTAAAAATGAAGGGGGCGAGGGAGAGAGAGAGAGAGAGAGAGACAGACAAAGAGAGAGAGACAGACAGACAGAGAGAGAGAGAGAAAGAGAGAGAGATACATAGAAAGAGAGAGAGAGAGAGAGAGAGGGAGAGAGAGAAAAAGAAACAGAGATAGAGAGAAAAGGTGATTTATGTTTAATATTTTTCCATTGACTTTTTCATGCAAATGTCATGATTACTATCGTTCCTGGTACATGTTTGTTTAACTTTAATTTCTCTTTATGATGAATACAGGTTAATCTCGTTTCAATTCAATGTTTTAAAGTGCATTTAGAATTGTTATAACCGCTATAGATGATCGATCACAGAAGGGAATCTAGAATACGTGTCAGCAGGAGATACGATCGCTTACTGCATGGAACAGCACATCTTCCAATTAATTATTGGCTTTTTTGGTTTGACACTATCCAATTATTTGTTACCATTGCCATATAAAAATTACGATAGTAATTTGAGATTTGGTTTATTTTGTCATAGCTTTGTTTTTATAGTCAAAGACACATAACTAATAATAGAATTTCTGTTTAACTACCTCTACCCTTTCAGTATAATGTTCCGGCTGAGACAGGAGTCATGGTATCCTCGCCCTGTCTCGTGTGTGGCAGCACATAAAATTGTCAGACGTCCGTCCATAATATAGCCTTTATGGTGCTGCTGTTGGACGTTAAACCAACCCAACCAACCAACCTCTACCCTTCGTCAACCACACATTGTTTTTTGTATGCTCCTATGTATTCCAATTATCACCTGTCTATTGCATTGTGTATAATTTATGTTCAAGATGTAGGTTTTTTATGTATGCTTTTATCTTGAAAAATGTAAAGCGCTTTGATACTTCGGTGGAAAGCGCTATATAAGTAAAATTATTATTATTATTTTATTATTATATACAAGCTGCCTCAAGTATAGTGCTTATATTTCCAGGTTACTCCTGCAAACATCGGAATAATCCTAGTCAATTTTTTTGTGTGGATAAATAGGTTTATAGTCCAGCCTTAGACAGCTCAGAGAGGAGATGAGAACCATAATTAATGTGAGAAACTACCATTTCAGTGCCACTGGTGATTTAACACTATATTATCTGGTGTATATGTGTCATAGTTATTTACTAAACGCAAGCAGTGTACTTTTATAGTAAACCTTAACTTTGAAAAACGCTAACATGTTTTGTCAATTGGATTCGGAAAGACAAATTGGATGAGCACCGATTTAAAGCTTATTATTCTGTTCGTTTTTTTCCGTTCAACATTCAGATGGGACATGTCCTTTTCTTTTTTTTTTTTGGCTCAGAGTTTTGCTCAGGCATAGGTGTTTTTGCATTAATAGGTCATCTATGAAGCTTCTAGTACTGTTACAAAATAGATTTATTTCTGTAGATACATAATGTCTTTTTTTTTGTCAATATAAAAAATCTATGGAAGGTGCTGTCCGGATGTCTTCTCTTTTATCAGTGTTCTTCCGAACCTGGGTGAAGGTCCATTATAGACACAGATTATAGAGTAACTTCGGTTTGTGCTTCAATCGGCATCCTAAGCTCATCCCTCTCTTATTTGCATTTTTTTTCTTTTTCTTTTAAATAGGACAAATTATTAGATATGTACTCGATTTTCGATATGCCAAATAATATTTCTTTTTCAGTTGTTCTACTATTTTCCATCCGAAATATCTTTCTAGCTTGGTAATCAAAAGCAAAGATGGGACATGTCCAAAAAAAAACATGCGACTATTTATTAAAGGTCAGCTTAAACCATTACCTTGTATCTGTGACTCAATCGGCCATATCAGTCATTAGTAATAATAATAATTTTACTTATATAGCGCTTTCTACCGAAGTATCATTGCAAAACGCATATCCAACCGCAATAAAGGCCATTCGAATTAACCTTCATCTTGACATCCCATAATTTCATAAACAGTTTCCGGTCTGACGTGGATACAACACGCAGCAGATTACCCATCATCTGCCAATTATCATAATAAATAATAACACGATCAATTATGGCGCGTTGGTCGCATGTGTTTACAAACGCACCATGTATAAACCCAATCGTTGCTTCGTTTGCGCCTTTGCAAGGAAACTACTGATTGGGATAGACACAGGTTCTGGTGAAACTGAGAACAAGCGTTGAAAAGATGATTTACCAAAGAGATTCCAGATTTCTGCTTCTTGCAGGCTACCTAATTTTGTTGGCAATTTGTATGCAGCAGGCCCAGGGAGTTATTATGCTACACACTGGTAAGTTCATTAATTTGTTACACATTATTTTTGGGATGTAAAAACTCTTGGACCTTCGTCATCATCATCATCATCATCATCATCATCATCATCATCATCATCATCATCATCAGCAGCAGCATCAGCATCATCATCATCATCATCATCATCATCATCATCATCATCATCATCATCATCATCATCATCATCATCATCATCATCATCATCATCATCATCATCATCATCATCATCATCATCATCATCATCATCATCATCATCATCATCATCATCATCATCATCATCATCATCATTATTCATCATCATCATCATCATCATCATCATCATCATCATCATCATCATCATCATCATCATCATCATCTCTCTCTCTCTCTCTCTCTCTCTCTCTGTGTCACTCTCTCTCTCTCTCTATCTCTCTCCCTCTTTTTTTCCCGCTTAGTAAATAAAAATAACATAATGAAATTGAATACTGCTCTGGGCGCAGCAATCTATAACACTTAAGTAAACATAAGCATACAATTTTTTTTTTAATTTCTTAACTGAACACCTGCATTGATAAATTCTGTAGATGAGTGAGATTAGATCCAGTTCACTGCAGTGTTTTTACTAGACGTAAATAAACCCGATTTCTTCGACGTCTGGTAGCCAAAATCATGTTTTTCATGTTGGCACTACTAGTACTGTTATAATTTTTTTTTAAATGTCCGAATTTATGCGGGCATCAATGACTGTAAAACGTTTTTTGTTCAAGGGCTGTGAATAAAAAAACAGTAGGGAGGCGAAAGTGAAGTTAAGGACTGAAAGAAAGTAAAAGAATTTAACCGTCAATCGTTTTACAAGCATTACAATTAGAGAGAATAGAATTAGAAAAGGGGAGCATTAAAATTATATATTTTGAAATTATTTATAAAATTATTATAGAGAAAATCAGATGGTTTGTGAAACATTTACGGATGACACACAGTAAGAGAAGGAGAGTGGGAATGAAATAAAGAGACACAAGGCAGAGACAGGGAGACAGTGACAGAGAAAGAGAAAGAGAAAGAAAATTGATAAAACGAAGAGATAATAATCGTTAGCGTTAGATAGATAGATAGATAGATAGATAGATAGATAGATAGATAGATAGATAGATAGATAGATAGATAGATAGATAGATAGATAGATAGATAGATAGATAGATAGATAGATAGATAGATAGATAGATAGATAGATACATGGATGGATAGACATAATTATTATAGAGAGAGATAAGGCATAATATTAAGTTACAGGGGGGCTAGTGGGCTAGAAACGATAAAAACGTTACGTGAAGGAACCTCAGGTGTTGATAGTGTTGATATCACCGGAAATGCAGGCCAGGCAATGCAAAATTTAATAACAAAACTAGGTGTAAGATAACGTGTTTAAGATGCAGGTAAAATTTAGGGGAAAAGGAATAAGTATGTGTGTGTGTGTGTGTGTGTGTGGTAGAGAAGGGGGGAAGGGATGATTCATTATATTTGATGTATGATCCCATGGTGTGCGTATGTTTCGAAATTTTGAACTTGGTTTGCAATGTGTGTTAGTAGTTATTGGTCTTGTTTATATTTATAAGGATCTATTTTTAAGCTTTGCCTCCAAATAAAAATTAAGACCTAAAAAACATTGACACGAAATAATGTTTATGTCGGTTTATTAAAGATTAGCAGTATTCAAAAGGTTTAATAGTCAATAAAAAAAAGCATAGTTTATCAATTATACTTTAATGAGATAGACTAAAATTCAATGTTGATTTGCTTGCTTCAGGCGTAAAAGAACTTTGAGTAGTAAAAGAAACCTTGTTTTTATTCGTGCTGAGTGTCTTAAATAGTTTTTCTTAGAAAACTCTGCTTTGCGAGTGTGTTATAAACTAGGGTTTACTGAATGTTTGTTTTTCGCAGCGCTTACTTTTAATTACATAACGTATAATATTTAGTTACGCTCGTTTAACGGGCTATTTTTTACCATTTATAGCCCATCACTGTGTTTACGTGATCGAAAATCCCCTAAACGCTCTATCAAGCGTAGTATTAGTACATTAAATGTGTTTTATTGCATTTATTTATCTCTGTATCTCCTTGAGTTTTGACTTTTACACCGGCGGGATCGGTCTAGCGAGTTATGATGGTTGTTTTACTGCTGTGAGGATTGCCAATTAGAATCAGAGTAAAAGATGCGTAGTTGTGGGTGCTAAGAGAATATTAAAATTGCCTATAAATCGTCTGGCCTCAATAAGGAGGGTGGCGCAAGAGCTGGTGAAAGAGGTTGAGTTGAGTTGAGCTGAGTTCAGTTTAGTTCAGTTGGTTTAACGTCCAACATCAGTGCTATATAGGCTATATTGTGGACGGGCCCCAAGAATGTTGTCTGATAATAATATATACTGCCACACACGAGACAGGGCAGTGATACCATGACTCCTTTCTCAGCCGGTCACATTAAACTGACACTGACCCAACCAGTAGGGGACGAAATAGCCAGGGCTCGAACCACAGACCTCCTGCTTGGCAAGCCAATGTTCTAGCCCATGGTTATCCAGGGCGAAAGAGGTATAGCGATTCTAACAGAAACATTTCAGTTTGATCCCACAATATATGTTTTATTTATTTGTACGATTTTGTTCCCAACTGGTTTGGTCTACGTCGTTGTCAGTATAATGTGACATGCTAAGATTGAAGTCTCGGTATCTCCGCTCTGTCTTTGACAGAAAGCCCGTGCAATTATCAGACATACGTCTTGAGCCTAGTCTGCGTTATACTAGGACAGCGCGTCCGTCATACACAGTAACGCTGATGATAGTAATAAGGGTTCTAGGACTTGAAATTCACCTATATAACGCAAGGCCAGCAATATTAATGATTTCAGTGGAGTTGGTAGTGTAACGTCTAGCGTCAGCACTATTATGTGACCAGACCTAATACTAACGGCTGACAATTTTACGCGTTGACACACGTAAATAATGCAGGGACACCATATATTCAGTTCATTTCAATTGAGTCGGTTTAACGTCCAACGTCAGTGCTATATAGGCTATAATGTTGACGGGTCCCAAGACTGACGTCTGACCATTTGATGTCCTGCCACACACGAGACAGGACAGGTATACCAAAACTCGTCTCAACCAGTCACAATAACTTCACACCGACCCAACCAAAAATTGACAAAATCGAACAAAACCAAAAAAAATTTCGTCGTTCGTGGGGTTCGAACCGGGAAACTTTCATCAGGAAGACCAAATCTCTACCACCTGCGCCAGTTCACCACACAGGCCAGTGATAATTATTGGTTGGTAGGATCGATGATGCAGCGAGGCGCAGTGAACCGAGGAACAGGCCCGCCTATCGAGTACCGCACTCCAGGCAGCGAGGATCGGGTTTATCCGATTAGCATTTTCTAAACTATAGAAGCAAATCGGCTTTTTGACTCTTACATTCTTAGCTGTCTGTTATCTATAGTTTTATTAATTATAAAGAATTACTTATAATAAATCATAACATAAGTGTTGTCACAACTTTACTTGTTCTCAAAGAAGGATTAGTTGCATTTTCTTCACAGAGGTTAATATACCATGATATAGAAACTGCTACACGGCGAAATGTGAATGCTTTAAGTCGTCATAAGGGTTAAACCTTAAAAAACGCGGTTTGTACTTTTGAATAACTGTGTGTGCTTATTCCAAGTTATTTTAGCTGGAAGATGAAAACACTTTGACAGTGTAAATAATTCTCTGCCGTCTATATTAAACTTAACTCATTCGGCTTGGTACAAGTTGCAAAGTCAGGGATAAGATACAATTAATTAATACGTTTTCTATACGAACTCGAAGGATTGTATTACGCTGTGGTGAGTAGAATTTGAAGTTTTACATAGACACATAATGATTCAGCGTTTGCAAACTTTAAACAAGGACTTCAGAACAGCGCGATTGCTGAAATTGTAAGTAAACTTCCCACTAAATAGTGCCTGTCTTACCAAAATGTATGATTTTGTTGTAAAGCACACCACTGTAAAAAATGTACTTCAAAGAAATAAACATTGTAGAGTTAACCAACAATGAAACTAACAAAGACACAATCGGGTAAAACCATTAGGTAACTTGGATTGAGGTAAGGCGTGTAGAAATTGAATTATAAACAAAACTAAAAAGAAACCCACACAATGCGACATTTATATCGTTTTTGTGGGGTTTTTTGTTTGTTCAGGTAACAAACGTACTGCTCCAATCGACTTGAAACTTTTATTGTCCCTCAGTTTTGTTCTGCAGGCATTACAAAGGTGATAATAATATCTCATCTGTGTCTAATATGATTATAACTTACACCATCAATAAAATATACACAATTACAAAGCATTGAGGTAGTTGTAAAGACTTTGCTGGTAGATAGAGGACTATAACTAAAGAAAAAATAGTAATTATAGGGTAATTTTTAATACACGATGGACATTTGCTTGAAAGAGTGTTCAAAAAAGTTAAAATTTTTACAGTCCCTAAACATCCTATTTTCTTTCAGAATCTTTGAAAATTCAAATGACAAAAAACATTCTTTCCAAAAAAACTGACACAAAAAAAAATATTTGGCAATCAATTACTTGTAAAATGCCAACTACAAGAGAAATACAAATATTCTCAGTCGGTAGTCATAAGTTTCTCTAACAAGAATAAGAACACGATCTTGTTGTGAATATAAAATATGTGTTATGTTTTATTATTGTTATTATTATTATCATTATTATTATTATTATTATTATTATTATTATTATTA
>RQTK01000366.1:260290-292644 GCA_003991915.1 Elysia chlorotica | reverse complement strand
CTACTACTACTACTACTACTACTACTACTACTACTACTACTACTACTACTACTACTACTACTACTACTACTACTACTATTACTACTACTATTACAACTACTACTACTACTACTACTACTACTACTACTACTACTACTACTACTACTACTACTACTACTACTACTACCAATTTCTCTGTTTGATGTAGTCACTAAGAGTTAACTAACTGTAACGACCAAAAATCAGGACTACCTGCTTGTACACATCATCTCTCCTTTCCTGTTGGCTGTGATTTGCAAATACGCTATAACAGTAGTTCTGCGATGTAATCTTTACAAAAGCTTCGAAGGTTTAGAGCCCTATCATTGGTTCAAATGAGTGCTTTAATTAAAATTGATCAATTCTTTCCTTCGCTGGAAAACAGCTCTAACGTGTAGGTCTCCCCTAACGAAGGTTACAAAAAGAGGAAATGATAAAAATATAAGTGTCAAGGTAAGAGAACAGGCCCTGTAATGAATTTAAAATTATTGTAGCAGGAATGAAGAGTATGTTTGTAAGACAGGGGGTGATTGGGGTGGGGTGAAAAAAGAGCAATTGGGGAGGATGGGAGAACAGGAATGCGAAGCGTGATGATCTGGTGCCGTGTGCATGAATATGAGGAGGAGGGAGGGAGGGAGAGAGATAGACAGAGAGATAACTGTAATTACAAAGATAAGAAGAACGTGTTTCTGTTTGTTTTTTTTGTTTTTTGTTGTTTTTAATATGCTGAGAGAAAAAAAAAGGAATACTACTACTACTACTACTACTACTACTACTACTACTACTACTACTACTACTACTACTACTACTACTACTACTACTATTACTACTACTATTACAACTACTACTACTACTACTACTACTACTACTACTACTACTACTACTACTACTACTACTACTACTACTACTACCAATTTCTCTGTTTGATGTAGTCACTAAGAGTTAACTAACTGTAACGACCAAAAATCAGGACTACCTGCTTGTACACATCATCTCTCCTTTCCTGTTGGCTGTGATTTGCAAATACGCTATAACAGTAGTTCTGCGATGTAATCTTTACAAAAGCTTCGAAGGTTTAGAGCCCTATCATTGGTTCAAATGAGTGCTTTAATTAAAATTGATCAATTCTTTCCTTCGCTGGAAAACAGCTCTAACGTGTAGGTCTCCCCTAACGAAGGTTACAAAAAGAGGAAATGATAAAAATATAAGTGTCAAGGTAAGAGAACAGGCCCTGTAATGAATTTAAAATTATTGTAGCAGGAATGAAGAGTATGTTTGTAAGACAGGGGGTGATTGGGGTGGGGTGAAAAAAGAGCAATTGGGGAGGATGGGAGAACAGGAATGCGAAGCGTGATGATCTGGTGCCGTGTGCATGAATATGAGGAGGAGGGAGGGAGGGAGAGAGATAGACAGAGAGAGAGTGACAGAAAGAAAGGTAGCGAGAGAAAAAAGGAACAGCTATAACTCTCATTCCAATCAGGAAGTTTTGTTCAATTACTTCCCTTTGGTTGTTTCAGGGGGTAACCGCGAATGGATGGAATGGGATTTTTT
Source organism: Elysia chlorotica (assembly GCA_003991915.1). NCBI lineage: Eukaryota > Metazoa > Mollusca > Gastropoda > Plakobranchidae > Elysia > Elysia chlorotica. The sequence goes on along the minus strand of RQTK01000366.1, from coordinate 291,075 downwards.
TTTTATTTGGGGTTGCCGGTGGGGGGGGGGGGGGAGGGTGGAATGGTATCTTCTTCTGAATGAGACGAAAGAAAGTTATTGGTAAAGAGGGGCAATTTCTGATTGAAAAAATTGGTTAGTACAGTTGTTGAAAGAGTAGAACTTCTTGTCTTTACCACAAACGTTATAATAATTATAGTAGTGATTGAAAAGTTTTCTACTTCGGTTATAGGTTAAATTTCCTTTATACTGTCAGTTTATTTGAGGCATATTAATAAAGATATAATAATCAATTATGTAAGTGCCACTAAAATAGAACCTTTTTTCCCTTCATCTGAGAACATTTCTAAGAATACAGGTAAGCCAATTTTTTTAAATTCGTATAGAAAGGCTCTTTAAAAAAGTCAAACGTCTGATTAGTCCAAGAAAATATTTTATTTTTGTCCAGATGTATTATTCAAAAAAAGGTTTAAAATATTAAAAAATGGATTTTTTTTAAATATTAGGGATTTCAGTCACAGTAGGCTTTTATATAATTAGGACACTGCACTCAAAGTCGCATAATTAATTATTATACAAAGTGTGGAAGTATCTTAAAATCGATAATCTTTTCAGACTGGTTGCGTTCAGTTTTTATTATCCCTATCAATGCAGTCACCACAAGATTCATACTGTTTCTCGATTAACCAGGTTTAGGAGGGAAAGTTGTAGTTCAGTTGGTTTAACGTTCAACATCAGCACTATATGGGCTATATTGTGGACCGACCCCAAGACTGACCTCTGACAATTTATGTGCTGCCATACACGAGACAGGGTGGGATATCATGACTCCTGTCTCAACCAGTCGCATTTAACTGACACCGACCCAACCAGTAGGGGGCGAATTAGCCAGGTTTCGATCTACAGACCTTTTGCGTCGGAAGTCGATGTTTAATCCCAGGAATACCGCCCCTTCTCCCCCCCCCCCCCCCTTGTTTTAGGAGGGAAAGTTTGTATTGGCCAGAGACATTATCTTTCGTGAGACGTTTCACAATGCAAATGATCCGGGAAACTAGCGAGACCCGTGCTCACCTTATTTATTAATTGCAATTAAGGCGGTTGAACAATCTTTAGATATAGTTTTTACTAAAGGTTTAAAGAAGAGTGCAATCGCCTAAATTGTCCGAACCGGTGACAATTTTCAGATTCTCTGGATTAACTATGAGTTTGAAAAATCATGACGACAGCTTCGTCGGTTTAATTCTGCGTGGGAGTTTGTAAAATAAGATATAAAGTCGCCGATCCTTATTGTAAGACAATAGACTAGACCAACGAAAATAGAGGTAGAGAAGTATAATTGAAACTTGGATTTAACATTTTTTTGGCTACGGATTTTGTGAAAAAAAAATTGATGGTATTTTACAGGATAATGATTACATTATACAATCCAGACCTATCAGTGATGCTTGTCTTAATTGTGTATGACTAATTCTCGTCATATGGTTTTCAAAAAAATACTGCATCAAAAAAGGAAACTACAACTAAATACAAAACTACATATTTTGGTATTTTAGGGGTCTTAAAATTTTTTACCGCTAATAATTATTCAACAACATTCGGTCTATGTTAAGTCAAAGCAACGTGTAAAATCATCAGTCAGCAGTTTCGGTACAAGTTTTGTATGTGAGTTGTGATTCTGGGTGGCATCATTTCTGAGATCTAGGCCTGGGCGAGTTATTATTCCCGATTGTGATTTTATATCTGGACTTTTTATGGTACAAATATTATTAATACCTTTCATGTTCATAGATGCCCTAGATTTTCTGTTCTGTTTTGGGTAGCTATATGATTTCCAGGGTTTGTTTTGTTCTGCGGCTGCCACAATTGATCATGCAATCTGATTATGGATAATGCCAAACCAGCCATAATTGTCTCTCCTCTCTCTCCCCCCCCCCCTAACCCCTAGGGACTGTGGTTTATGGATAGCTTCTGTCCCGCCTAATGTTTTATTGGATCTGACAGTAGCTTTTAATAATCGCCATGCAAGCGATACATTTGACCTGGCATTACGCGTTTTACCAATAAAAAAAAACAAAACAAGGTACGTGAGGCTATTCAACATTCAACAAAGCGAAAAGTGGCAGTCACATTTTGCTATCGTCAGCAGCATAACCATCAAGGGAAATGGTAAAAGATGAGTGCGAATTGCATCGGGGATTCTTTTGAACTTTGGATGGATAGAAACAAAGGCGCAGAAAATCCATCGTTTGCTGCTGGAAAATTCCGCATTCGCACCGACAAAAATCATTTCAGTCCGGCGGTTTTCACTGACATCGAGGCACCTTGCACTATAGCACGGGCTGGCACTCTCTATGAACGAACGCCGTGGAAGTTGAGGGGCTTTTGTCCGTCTGCAGACGCCATTGTTTTCCGGTTCTGCGCGCGCATTGTGCACCCTGCTGTGGAATTGTGGGTAGTTCTTTTCTGTGGGCGCTGCGGCAGAGTGCAAACTGCAACATGATTGGTGGAGAAACGGAAAGACGAAGCTAGCGACATGACGGGTTTTCAGCCGTAGGTGGAGAAGTTCGACAGGAAGAATGGCATAATTATGTTAGATTGAAAAACGCATGAATAGAGAGTAAACAAAACCGACCGTACACAAAATATGTAAAATTTTCAAAGAAATGCACTCGCCGTGAACTCGTCTGGGGCGGTACTCAGTAATGTTTTATAACCTAGATTAAAGGCTGTGAAACAAAATGCAAAGACGGGGGTGTATGTGTGTTTGTTTGTATGTATGTGTGTTAGGGGGGTGTTGGAAGGAGAGGCTGGGAACGTGGATTTTCAATCAGAGAGATCGATCACAATATTGTCTGCATGCAGTGTAGAGCAGTATTTGACAAATACATACATTCCATAATTGTTGAACGATTCGGATCAAAATCTTAGCACAAGTTACAAAGTCAGTTTTTTTTTAAATTTTTTAACGTATTTGTGTTAGCAACGTTGTAATAAGTTTGACGTCAGTAGAATTCAAACATGGCATGCGCTGAGCAATGGAGCATATGCAGTAGCACAATGTAAGGAGTGCAGGTGAACAGGTGAAAACGGAAGAGGGGAGGATAGATAGATAGATAGATAGAAAGATAGATAGAGAGAGAAAGAGAAAGAGAAAGAGAGAGAGACAGAGAGAGAGAGAGACAGACAGACAGACAGACAGACAGACAAGACAGACAGACAGACAAAAAAAGGGGGGGGGCAAAGAAGAACGAAGTTGCTGCATCCTTATCTTTTATTGTTCTTGTTTATGTTTAGCAGCAAACATGCTTTCGTTATCGCAGCTTCATGTAGCCCACTTGATCCTGTTTTAACTTGAAACAAAATAATAGTTTTGTTTATGAGAGGATGAGGATAAGAAACAAATTTTAGTTGGAGTATGATAATTATAGGATGCGGAGATGCACATATGTAATCAAGAAAAGTTAAAGTTAAGAATACAAAATTAATATAGTTCAAAAAGGATATTCAGATACTTAAAACTGTGTATCCTGTTTTTCTGCCAAGTTATCTAAAACATTCCAATCTCCACTGAACGCGATTCCCTTCTTTGCAATACCTGTTCAGAAGATCGTTTTTGAAATCGATTTAGATACTAACTCTCTTGAAGAAGACAACTTTTTGAAAATCCCTCCTTGGACGCTAGAAATCCAGGAAGCATTCTTGACCTGGCAGCTCTCCAAGTGGACAACAATCCTTACTCATTTTATAACGAAAAGTTTGAACAAATCATAGAAAATCATTCAGAGCAATATCTACTTTTCAATGACGGGTCTGAAGGTGATACCTGTGTCGGAGCTGCTTGCCACTCATCCTCAGCAGATAATTATATGCTGTGGGGAGATCGCGAATGCTTTAATATATACTGTGGAGACAGTTGTTCTATGCATAGCACTTGAAACTAATCCACCTCAAAAAAAGAAGAATATGTAATCCTCTCTGACTCGCCTTCCCCGTTGAAAGCGACCGAAGAGACAAACTTGAAAAATGTAAAAAGTCTACACATACTGAGAAAAATATCATTAACGACAGCAAAATGGTATGAAAATTACTCTTCTCTGAATCCCCAGCCAATTTGGAATTGAGGGAAATGAAATGGCTGATGAGCTTGCCAAGATTGGACTCGAACTTGAACCTACTCAGGTGCAGATACCTGCATCAGATGCAAAGCCAATTTTACATTAGTTTGTAAAGGAAAACTAGAAAACGCGATGAAACAACCTGACAAACAACTACACTGTGTCAAACCATGTTTTTGTCATTGGACAGGAGTGTCTCAGCCTTGAAGACGAGACCATACGAGTCCAACAGGGACATTCTCATCTTACCCACGCCTTTTTACTGAGAGGTGAAGAGCTTCCACAGTGTCATACCTGCAACTGTCAATTATCCATAGGTCACAAATTGGTTGACTGCTTTTTTACGGAGAAAGAAATGTGTACCTAGCTTCCAAAATATTTACTTATGTTAGTCCTCAGCGCCTACTGAGGTATCTAAGGACATTGGTGTGTAGAGTAAAATTACACTCCAATAATCCTACACATGGATCTTTTAAACAACTGAATATACCCTTTACTTTTAACCAACTTGTTTATAATGGACAATATTATGCTTTTACCACTCTTTGCTACTAGTATAATGTTTAACTGTCTTAGGACATCATGGGAACAATAAAGCCGTTACTGTGCTGACGTGCCGTAAAAACAAACTCAACTTTAATTAGACACATTGCGGAAAAATAGATAATGCAATATGTTTTCGTGGGTTACATTTTCTCCAAGTTTTACCTTTTTTAAATGAAGACGTGTTTTCAGTATAAAACTAAAGAAGATTTCTTGGCAATGAAGAAAAAAAAAAGTGTTCATAGTCTTGAAAAGCATCAGGATTTTCTTACAAAAATTTTAAAAGGTTCTATAATAATGTATTGTGTTTTTTCGGTTTTGTTTTTTTTTTTTGTTCAACCATGCAGGACCAATATTCGTTGGTAATAAAGCTAATTACTTGCATATTAAAAGCAAATAGAAAGAGAGGCTTAAAAATCACAAGGGAAATTTTCAGGCTCATCATTGACTGTGAGAAAAAAGTTACTGCACGTTTTCTCCTACTGTATAATTATATATATAAAAGTTTAAAGTAAAGGGTATATATATATATACCCTTTACTTTAAACTTTTCTATGCACAATTTGTTATGCTATTGCCACTCAGAGATACCGTGCTACCGTTACTGTGCTGACGTGCCGTAAAAACAACCTCAACTCTTTAATTACAAACTTTGCGGACAAATAGAAAATGCAAATATGTTTTGGTGAGTTATGTGCTCTCCAAGTTTTACCTTTTTTAGAGCAAAGTAAATTAAATTAAATCGTGAATAAAACAGTTTTAATAGCCTTGCAAAGCATCAGGATCTTCTTACAAAAATTTTAAAAGGTTCTATACTAATTTATGCGTTTTTTGTTCTTTTTTTGTTTTTGTTTTGTTTTCTATTTCGTTCAACCATGCAGGACCAATATTCGTTGGTAATAAAGCTAATTACTTGCATATTAAAAGCAAGTACAAAGAGAGGCTTAAAAATCGCACGGGAAAATTGTCATGCTCATCATTGGCTGTGAGGAAAAAGTACGGGAAAATCTTAGGTTCATTATTGGCTATGAGGAAACAGTTGCTGCACGTTTTCCCAACTCACACAAGGAACAAGATGAGTTATTATTACTTATCATGACAGTTATCTGCCTCACTAACGTGCCTTCCTACCTCCATCATCGGTTTATCTGTCTTTCTGCCTGCCCGCCTGTATGTTTTAAGCTTTCATTTCAGTTAACTATCTGCTTGTTCTTTGTGTATCTCTGTCTCTTCCTCTGTGCGGGTTTTTGTTTGCTTGTTGCTTTTCCTTTTTCTTTGACAATAATGCGTCTCGTTGTTGTCTAACACTCAATCCATCTCTGCTTAACTTCTCTATACGTCTGTGGCTGCTCTCTCTCTCTCTCTCTCTCTCTCTCTCTCTCTCTCTTTCTCTCTCTCCCTTCTCTCTCTCTCTCTCTCTCTCTCTCTCTCTCTCTCTCTCTCTCTCTCTCTCTCTCTCTCTCTCTCTCTTTCTCACTCTCTCTCTCTCTCTCTCTCTCTCTCTCTCTCTCTCTCTCTCTCTCTCTCTCTCTCTCTCTCCTTCTCAACTCTATATCTCTGTCCCTTCTTGTTTATCATCATCTTCTTCTTTCTTTTTTCTTCTGTTGCTCCTCTCAACTGCGTTTTACTATCCTGTTACTTACTACCCTCCTTTTTTCATTTAGAATCTTTCCTGCTTCAAAATAACAAACTAAAAATTCCATTCTTAACACTTACATCTATGTAGCTGCAACGAAAACATTAACAATGTGGCGAAGCTCCTAGTCACTGCACTGCATCCATAAAAAAGGTAAATATGCGGAAAGCTGATAGGCTCAAGTTAAACCAGAGATGAGTAACGGCAGGTTTGCAGAAACAGTTTGTTTGAGCTGCTAGCGTCCAACTTCAGCACTTTATAATCTATATTGTGAACGTTACCAAGACTAACGTCTGTCAATTTTAAAGGCTATTACATAAAGACAGTACGGTGATACTATATGTCATGTTCCAACTAGTCACATTTAGACTAACAACGACCCAACGAGTAGGGAACGAAACTGGACAAATAAATTGTAACCAAATGTAGGATTCAAACCAGGAACGTCCCAATAGAAAGACCAACGCTCTAACATATGCGGCCCTTGTATATGGATTCTAAAGCGCTTACAAATAAGCCTTTTTTGCTTCAAGTTGGCAGATCTCCTATCAGTATTCTATGTGTGCCTGAGTCTGAACAGAGAAGGATCACTAGGCCGTCAATTCTTGTTTTAGCATAGAAAATCGAGAAACCTTGGTTATAAAAAGCACTAACTTAAAAACGTAACTTTAGGAGGAGGTACACAAAAATTTAAAAAAAAACTGTCCTAAAAGCATTTTATTTCATGACTGAGAATAATGAAGTGCACTGGATAAGTGCTCACACATTCTCTAAGCACGTTCTCCTAAAGGGTTTTGGTACATGTGTATCGCTTGTTTGTGAGGTTATGGATGTGGTTTATGTTTCTTTTAAAACTATTATTATTATTCAGGGTTTTGGTACATTGTATCGCATGTTGTTGAGATTATGGATGTGGTTTATATTTTTGTTAGAAAATATTACGTATATGTGTTTGTTTAATATCTGTGTATGTGTGATTCATCAGGAAAAAGGGGGGCTGGGGAGAGGGCGTTGTGGAGGAACCAAATAAACACAAAATCAGTCAGCAAAATTGATGGTAGAATTTCGATTCCAGACAATTGATTACCCCAGAGAGCTCATAATTGATGCTACCATGGCATACAAAATACTTAGTGTTCACACCATTGGTGTGCATCAATAATGGTTGCGCATCAATGAATTGTTCATGGTGGAAGTTCTAGTAGGTGGTAATACAAGCATGTATAAAGACTTTGCAATGCGGGGATAATAAAAATGAGTACATAATCATGTTCTTGATTTAGGAAATGTAAAATTAATTCTCAGCTATATCAGTTATGAGTGCTAGTTTGTAGAATGGAGCTATGGAATTATATCAAGGAACTATTGCAGAGATAGAGACGGATTTATATAAATTGACTAAATCTTCTGAGGTATAAAAGATACGATATGTACACTATTTTGACTAGGTATTTACAAGGATCTCTATTGCACATTGAACAAAAATCAGGTGTTTTTTTTTTTAAGTTTAGCCCAAATGTACCCACAATATATGTTGTTTTTAAGCACATCTTCAGATTTCGACTATAATCCAAATATCCAACATAGTTTGAGCCAACAATCAGAACCAAACAACACCTAAAACCTTGCATCCCTTACGTCAGAAAATAGTTAAATCATGAGTAATTCTCAGAGTTGTAAATAATATTCTTAGAATTCTGATTCAGAAACTTTAAAAATGTCGATCTTTTCATCTCAATATTTTTAAGTAATATGGCAAAACCAAGTAGTGTTGGATATCAATTAGAGATATGTGTACGTTTTTACAACTTTAATGCGCTGTTGTTGTTTTGTTGTTTTTTTTGCTAATATCTTATTTTCTATTTTCTTTTTATTTTATATAAAGAATTCTGCTTCCCTACCACAATGCAGGCTATCAACCGGATCTTCCACACGTTTCTCTAAATTTTACTTTTAAAAATTAACCCAACTTGCATTTCCTTTCAAAAACACTACCATGGTTATTTCAGGAACGTGAAGTTTTTATAAGAACAAGTTTTGCTCCAAGCGTCGTTTATCATCTCTAAAAACTCTTTCACTCTCTCCCTTTCCTGATCCTTCTGCAAAGCACAGATAAGACATTCAAAATAACTTTTTTGAAAAACTCACCCCGCTCCTCGCTTCATTTACTCACCGAGATACCCCCCCCCCCTCCCTAATCCTGTTTACCTCGACAGCCGCTCCATTTGGTAAATTTCATTACATTTTGATGTTGCACGGAGAACACATGGGGGTGGAAGGGGGGGGGGATGGTTGTGGTTGTAGTTGTAACTTCTCTATAAATACACCGTGTTTTCTGTACCTACATGAGGGATAGGCTGTGTACAAGAACTGCAAATAAAGAAAAGGAATTAAAGGAACAAAGCGCCAATCCCATGTTTCATGTTAACCCTTTGACTGTAAAAATGTTGCTGTTGTCTTTGCATATCCTGCTTGGTGCTTCAAAATAAGATCCGCATAGACACTAAGGGCACCAATTAAAAATGCAACGTAGGTTTAAACACATCATCTTGAGCCGTAAGTACAACGTCGTCGTAGCGTTACACGCGGTGTAAACCTTACACTTGTATTATTACGACGCGATGTAAGCTTTTTTACACAAAGTCTTTAATTTTTGCGACCCGATGTAAGCTTTTTTACACAAAGTCTTTAATTTTTGCGACCCGATGTAAGCCTTCTTACACTTGTATTATTACGACGCGATGTAAGCCTTCTTACACTTGTATTGTTACGACGCGATGTAAGCCTTCTTACACTTGTATTGTTACCAGGCGATGTAAGCCTTCTTACACTTGTATTATGACGACGCCATGTCAGCCTTCTTACGCTACGTCTTTAATTTTTACGACCCAAAATAAGCCTTCTCAGACTTGTAGTTACGACAGGTCGTAAACTAAGGCGACGTTGTACTTATAGAGACTTGTATGTATTTACATGCCATAGTCGGGCGCCTAACTACACTTCCTCTTTATATTTAGTGCCCCAAGGGTTTCAGTTGTCCTTAAAACAAAGAGAGGACCGGGGTCTTACATTCATGACAATACTAGAAAGTGTTAAACTTTTCCAGGTATCGTGTGGTAATGGAAGGAAAACTACATAACGATACTAGGAAATCTTCAGATATATGTATACAAAAATAGTTGAGGAGAATAGAACGTGTTGTATCTGTAAAAATAGTTTCAATTTCATTTGCCCACGGTATTCTTGCATTCTTTCGCTTCAGAAATAAAAAAAAGTTTTGAAAGAGTCATTCAATTTTAAATATAACAATCGTTACTGAATCAACATTCTTATATATTTTTTTACGATGGATGAAATTCCCAGTTCTATTTCTATACGTATGCAACTGTTTCGTATTTTTCACAACCTGGCCTTCTAAAATCCGCCCATGAAACCATGTTTAACCTGTTTTATGTTGTTGTTGTTGTTGTTGTTGTTGTTGTTTTTGGGTAGGGAAATTTTTCAAAAGCTTCTTTCAATCAATACTTACTTAATACTTGAAAACTAGTTGATTGACATCATACTCTCAGTGTTGTTTACTTCCTTTCTCTATAAAATAATACAACTTCTTGCTTATAGTGTTCTGCTTCACAAAGTAATCGATTTGCCTAGCTAAACTTTAACTCGAAATTCGATCTACAATTCTCGCGGTGATAAAAAAATATAACAAACGATTGCAAAGAGGCGTGAAAGAAAGTGCCATACATATATAGGGTACATTCTAGTAAAACTATTACTTTTACTTTTATAAAATAATCACATAGTTATCAGTCTTTCTACAATGATAATGTGATTGACACAGTTAACAATACGCTCCAGCTTTGGCGACTACCTCTGAAAAAAATATATCAATGAAAGATGATAGTAAATGTTGGTTTCCTAAAGCTAGTCGTCACCAAGTAGATTATATCGTGGACGGGTCCCAAGTAAAACTCACTCGCTGTAACTGATGGGCAGAGCAGGGATATCAGTACTACTATCTCAGTTGGACACTTAATCAACCCAACCAGTGAAGTATGGCGGGGGGGGGAATAAATATTTACCTAATGGTGCAATGGAACTGACTGAGTTGAGTTGGTTTAACGTCCAACCTCAGCACTAAAATAGGATATATTGTGTACGGGCCTCAGGACTGACATCTGACTATTATTATTATGTGCTACCACACGCAGGACAAGACGGGGATGCCATTCCTTCTGTCTCCGCCGATCACATTAAACTGACAATCACATCTAGACATTGTTTGCGTACTCATTACCTCGTATTTATTTATATTCTCTTTAAAGCACAAAAAACATTATCTACGGTAAGAACTGCTGCGTATGGCAAGGAATCGAACAAAAATAATGGTCTCTTTTTGAAGTAGATGCACTATTTGAATTTGTTAAGTTGATCCAGTTTTAACTCTTGTCTTCATATTTCTTTTTAATGTGCGGAGCGGGGGCGGGGGTGGGGGAGGGATTGGACCGAAATCGGAAGTAAATATGTAACTAATCATGGGGTCGAACTGAATGAGTTGAATTCGTTTAACATGCAATATCAGAACTATAACAGGATATATTGTGTAAGGGCCTCAAGACTGACATCTGACAATATTATGTGCTACCACACGCAGGACAAGACGGGGATGCCATTCCTTCTGTCTCCGCCGATCACATTAAACTGACAATCACATCTAGAGATTGTTTGCGTACTTATTACCTCGTATTTATTTATATTTTCTTTAAAGCACAAAAAACATTATCTACGGTAAGAACTGCTGCGTATGGCAAGGAATCGAACAAAAATAATGGTCTCTTTTTGAAGTAGATGCACTATTTGAATTTGTTAAGTTGATCCAGTTTTAACTCTTGTCTTCATATTTCTTTTTAATCATAACACTATTCTGGTTCATTACTATTATTGTTCTCTTGGTTGTTATTGTGTTGTTGTTGTTGTTGTTGTTTTTTTTGGAAAGAGGGAGGGTAGGTGGGCAGTGTTTTTGTTTTATGGTGATTTAAACATTCCCTTTTCTTTGTTTCGAGGTCTAAAGCGATCGGCTTTCCTAAAGGTTACTCCATTATTATTTTCCGTGAAGCCTGTTTGCCTATTCATAAAAATTGCAGGTTTATTTCTCTACTTGATCCGGAATGTGGATGGAAATCCCATAATGCTGTTTAAGACTGTTCTATATGGGCGGAAGCCCTTGAAACCGCATAGAAATAACTGTGGATTGAATGCGTACTTTGATGCAAAATAAATTATTATGATTTTGTTATAAAGGTACTTCAGGCAAAGAATGCACGATACTTTGCAAGTGGTTTCATTGTACATTTTAGTTTTTTTATGCCGTCTTTGATCAATTCCTTGCTAAACCCACTCAATTTTTTGAGTCCTTTATCAATGCATAAAAATATACCAAAATAGACTATCGATTTTATTCTGGCGAGTTTTTTACTTCTCTACAGTTCCAGGGTTTGGAAGTTTGTAATCATTACACAATAGCTGGTCCCCAATGTCATACGGCATGCGAACGGCCCAAGTGGTAAAGTGTTGGTCTTCAGATCGGGAGGTCTGCGGTTCGAATCCCACAATTGGCATATTTTTTTTCCGATTTCGTAACTGGTTGGGTCGGTGTCAGTATAATGTAGCCTGCTAAGACAGGAGTCATGATATCACCGCCCTGTCTCGTGTGAGGCAGCACTAAAAATTGTCAGACCTCAGTCTTTGGGCCTGTCCACAATAAAGCCTCGATAGGTCTGACGTTGAACGTTAAACCAACTCAACTCCACTCAACTCAACGTCATGCTACCTTTTTTCTGTCTACATGTTCTAGTAGCGGTTTTAAAAGCATTCCCTTATTCATGTTAATACATGTATAATGTGTTAAACAATAAACCCGTCCTACTAGGTTTGATTTGCAATAATGCTGTGAGCTTTAATCTTACAGAATATTTTTTCAATGGCATAAATATTAAATTGTTGTTTTTGGGATCTACTTATTCTCTCTAAGTGTGATTTTTTCTTTGAGTCTAGATCGTACAGGAGTTTGTTGGCTTTTTATTTGTTACGTTTGTATTTGAACGATAAACCCCCACACTTGATACCAATTGCCCACCGTATCATTAAAATGCAAGGTCTCTCTGAACAATACTGTGGTTCAATCGACATCACCCTATTTCAGTTCACCTTTCATACTTCTGTACAGGGTGTGTGTGGTTACGGTGTGCTGTATATTTTTTTTTCTATTGATTTTGTTCTCATTTTACCTTAAATCCAATTTCGTTCAAATTCGTTATTTATTTGTATCGTATTTTTTGTTTCTTTCTGTTCAACGTCTTTGCTTTTGTTTTGTTTAGCCTTTTCATCTTATATCATCAAATCCAATGTTTCGCTGGAGAGAAAGTTTGTGTTGCTTGATTAGATCGTTCCAGATTATGGTTTTGGCGCGGTGGCCTTGGGGTAGGACATGGGATTCTGACGCAAAAGCACTATATAGGCTATATTGTGGACGGGCCCCAAAATTGACGTCTGACAATTTTAAGTGCTGGCACGTCGCACAAACGAGACAGGGCGTGGATACCATGACTCATGTCTCAGCCGGTAGGGAGCTAGAGCGCCAGGGCTCGAATCCGAACATTTTGCATCGGAAGCCGATATTCTACCCCATGGCCACCGCCCCCCCACCCCCTAAGACAAAAGGCTCCAAGTTATGAAAACGACCTGGCCGTAATCCAAAGGCTTTTCGGGATTTCCGTTTCTCTCAAAAAGTCAACCATTCGTGCCAAAAGATGTAGACACAAAACTTGAATTTCCTGTGAAAATTTGCACGGTCGGTGATCGTTCAGTAAGGATAGGATTCGATTCAGGAGGTGGCAAAAAAAAGGAAAAAAAAAAGAAAATAAAGACAAGAAAAAGGCTGTGGGCCCTGGGGAAGTATTCATCACCGATTTCAATGGGCTCTCCCAGACTGAGACCGGTAAATCGACTTGAAACAATGGCGGCCAGATGACGCGTGTGGCAGCAGCGCAATGCAATAAGATCACCGTTTGAAGATAAATTATTGCTAGGAGTATGGAAAGAGTGTTGGGGGTAGAAATTGATTAGGAAAGACTTCAACAAAAATTAAAAAATAACAACAACAAAGGTCTATTGCATAAATATTTTCGTTTTTGCTTTGCTTGTTGTTGTTTTTCGTATAAGATGTGAGTGTGTACGGGTTATTAAAACTGTAACTATAACTAAAGATAAATTATTGCTGGAGTATGAAAAGAGGAGTGGGGGAGAAAGGGGGGGGGAGGAGAAATTGAGTAGGAAAGACTTCAACAAAAAACAAAACAAAACAAACAAAAACAAAGATATATTGTATAGTTGTTTCTGTGGGGTTTTTTTTTTGGCTTTGCTTGTTGTTGTTTTTTCTCTTAAGATGTGAGTGGCTGCAGGTTATTAAAACTATAACTATAACTAAAGATAAATTATTGCTGGAGTATGGAAAGAGGCGTGGGGGAGAGAGGGGGGGGGGGGGTAGAAATTGATTAGGAAGATTAGGAAAGACTTCAACAAAAATTAAAAAATAACAACAACAAAGGTCTATTGCATAAATATTTTCGTTTTTGCTTTGCTTGTTGTTGTTTTTCGTATAAGATGTGAGTGTGTACGGGTTATTAAAACTGTAACTATAACTAAAGATAAATTATTGCTGGAGTATGGAAAGAGGCGTGGGGGAGAAAGGGGGGGGGGAGGAGAAATTGATTAGGACAGACTTAAACAAAAACAAACAAAAAAATAAAAATAACAACAACAAAGGTCTATTGCATAATATATCTTTTTTGCTTTACTTGTTTTTTGTTGTTGTTTTTTTTATCTTAAGATGTGAGTGGCTACGGGTTATTAAAACCATAACTATAACTAAATATAAATTATTGCTGGAGGGGTGGGGAGAAAAGAGGGTGGGGGGTTAGGATAAATTGATTAGGAAAGATTTAAACAAAAACAAAAACAAAATAAAAATAACAAAGGTCTATTGCATAAATATGTTGTTTGTTTGTTTTTTTTGCTTTGCTTGTTGTTTTTTTCTCTTAAGATGTGAGTGGCTGCGGGTTATTGAAATCTGCTTTGGTTACAAAGAACCGCAGGTTGGATACGGATGTATCGAACTCTCCCAAGAAATTGATTCATTGGCTCTTACTTTCCTTTTGCTTTGGTTTTGTTGTTGTTGTTGTTGCTGTCCAATGCATGTTTTATAATATTAATGTTTTGCATCGCGAGCTAGTCGAAACGACACCAAAACCGACGAAGTATAAATGCATAAATATAAAATACACATCTATCTATCTATCTATCTATTATCTATTTACTATTTATCTATTTATTTATTTATCCATCTCTCTACCGATCTAGCTATCTCTCTCTTCCTGTGTGTGTCTCTCTCTGCCTCTCTCTTGTGCATCTTACTCTCCCTCTGTTTTGCTTTATATTTCTTTCTCTTTTCTCTTTTCTCGTTCTATATTTGTAGCCCCTCTTCCTTCCCTGCTTCTAGTTACCTTTTTTTGTCTCATGTTGCTTGTGTGTCTGTCTGTCTGTCTGTCTGTCTGTCTCTCTCTCTCTCTCTCTCTCTCTCTCTCTCTCTCTCTCTCCCTCTTTCTCTCACCGCGTCAACAATATCAATATTTCACATATTAAAACCACCCATTCTCTCTTAATGTTTCGAACGTTCATGAAAAACGCCTTTCTTGAATGAATCATCCTGTTTTTTCTACCTAAAGTTTCATTTTTTCCCATTTCATCATTGATTGATACAGTCATGTACTCTTCTGTGCAACTATAGAATATCAATACCTCGAATCACTGAAAGCGAAGAGTAACATAATACAAATTGAGTAATATTTGCGACCCTAGATAGTAGGATATTATAAATAATGAAACAGTTTAACACGTAGCTCTGTATGCATTGTATTTTTTAACGAGGGAACATTTAAAAGAAAAACTGATTGTGAGTTTTAATCATGTAATGTGTATTGTGTTGAAGTTGCCCATGGGTTTGTGTGTATTATCTATGCGTTTGTCACCACCCATATTGTTTGTGTGTTTTCTATTTCATTGTATTTACCTTAAAATGTATTGGAGTATTTATTTCATTCTCTTTACTCTTTCTCCCTCTCTCTCTCTCTATCTCTCTCTTTATCTCTCTCTGTCTCTCTCTATTCTATCTATCTATCTCTCTGTCTGTCTTGGCATCAGTTTTAGTTGTCACTCTTCTCTCTCTCTCTCTCTCTCTCTCTCTCTCTCTCTCTCTCTCTCTCTCCCTCTCTATCCTACTACCATTTTGTTTCGTTTACCTTTCACAAATCCTCTATATGAACTAAATACATGTTTATAAGTGTTCACTTAGTTAACCTTTCAGAACGTTTCTTCACACCATCGTTCTTTTTTCTTTTTCAGGTTTTGCAAAAATACCAACGATCATGATAATAATCTACTACGAAAACAAGAAAACAGTTCACCGATCAGGCAGCTGTACTACCTAAAGTACCTACTGCCTCTTTCACTCCAAGATTACAAGAACGAAATATCACCATAGTTCTACGGTCATCGCCTTCCATACCAACATAATCCATCAATACATATATATGTACTCGATTTAAACAGTGCATAATTGCCGCTTCCAGCCTTCTCTTGGGACAGGATAACTATTCTGAGATTATCACCACAGAGCGTGGTTGAGCGTTGGGCGAGGCAAGGAAACAAAGCTTTAAACCTGGACCCAGCTTTGACTGAGTGAATCAGAGCGTGTTTGAGCGTTGGTGAGGCAAGAAAAGAAAGGTGCAAAACTGGACCCAGCTTTGACTGAGTGAAATAAATAAAACAAGGAAGTGTGTAATTTGGGTGTCTCTTATTGTGTTCTATGAAGATGAAGAAGAACTACTACAATTTACTTTTAGTCTGAGAGACACAGACAGAGAGAGATAGAGAAAGAAGGAAAGAAAAAATCAAAGAGAGATAGAGACAGAGATAGAGATAGAGAACCGACAAGGGTTGCAGCACGTAAAGCTGAGCCTAAACTGGGAAATGTGCGTGGATTTCTAACAGACAGGTGAGTGTGGTATGTTTTTTTTTTATTATAAATATTTTAGTTTGTTCACTTCCGTAATAATAAGTAAGACACTTGTCTAAGTTCTTCTTTTTTATTTCTAAATCACATTTTGTCTCTATCCAATGATAGAAAGAAAAGATGAAACAAAGAAAACATAGGATAGAATAAGATAAGATAAGATATAATTGACAAACCATCGGATTGTCTCTTTGTAGTGTGCTTCTTCCTGTCTTACTATTCCTAGAATGTGTGTGTGTCATCAGCAAATTCCAATAAATGAGTACCGCTTTGGTTAGTAATTGTACAGTCATTAGTGGATTACGGTTTTTCAGACAGGGGATGTAACAGCTTCCTGAGGAGCTCCAGTGCTAGTTATGATAGTATCAGAAATAGCAGTGTATGAACAGGTTTGGAATATATTTTAACTTTAAACTTGTAGGCCCCGAGGTTAGGCAGTTTAATGATCCAAGCAATCAGATTTATGTTTAAATCAATCTTTTGCAATTTAATATCACTACGTGTGGTTGCATGGTATTGAAAGCAGATAAAATGATTGCGCCTATCATTGATTTTTGTAAACCTTTGTGAGCCACGAGCTCAACTGATCTGAACAGAGAGAGAGAGAGAGAGAGAGAGAGAGAGAGAGAGAGAGAGAGAGAGAGAGAGAGAGAGAATTAACAAAATAATCTTTGTTTAAATTACAATTAGCCAATATCCCCTTTATAATGAAGATCATAGTGTTTTATAGGCCACCTTTTAAAAGAGAAAAAAAGCACAAACAAAAAGGCATGTCGAAAGGACTTCTCCGCTATCTTTTGGTTAGAGTGACCTTTCCCTGGCATGGGGAATTCCCGTAGGTTGATACAGAGGTCACAACACAGAGATGATAAAAATAATGATAAATCTACTGTTTAAAGCTGCCGCATAGATCCAGTAGGGCCTGAAGATTTACAGCATTTTGACTATGATTATGCTCGCAGCAGACGTAGACTGACGAGAGTTAAGCCCCTTTGCCTGGTCTTAATGATCATTAGAGAGTCATTCACAGCTTGGGCTTCATTAAATGAGACGAGTGCAGGTTATAGATTACTCAAGTAAGGGCATTAAATAATCATTACTTGACAGTGGGGCTGTTGTTAAGAAATTTATCAATGATTTTCTTTCAAACCGCTGTACTTCCCGTACGTATTTTCATCTCCATTATTCATTGTAGACATCATCATCATCATTACGATTATCAGTATCATCATCATCATCATCATCATCGTTTTAAAAATTTTTTTGTTCCCGATAATTTTCATAAAACACCTATGATCTTCTCTCTCTATCTCTCTCTTTTTCTTTCTTTCTCTATTTCCCTCTTTATCTATCTATCTGCTTCTAGCTCTCTCTCTCCCTCTCTCACTCACTTTTGCTCCTTCTCAATGTCTCTCTGTCTATCTATCTACCACCTCTCTATCTCTCTATATCTCTATCTCTCTTCTCTTTGTCTGACTCATTTTTAGGATGATCTAGATATCTGCCTTTCTTTCTCTTAATCTTGCACAACACACCCACTTCCTATCTATCTCATAATATATCTATCTTTGTGTTCTTTTACAACCAAAAATGTTGATTATAATTATTATCTTTATCCCTCTATGTACCTCTTACCCCTGATCTATATCCAAGTGAACACAAAATACGTAGATAGAGTAAAGTTCACAAAAACCAACATTGAATATTGTTGCTATAGATCACGATGACCTACTCGCCCCTTACACATTTCCTTTATCCAAGTCTGACCTATAGCATTTAGATTTACGCCCCTTATCTTTGCGCCACTCCTGCTCAAAACGGGAATTCCGTTTGGGCTCCCAGCATTCCCTATCACTAGACTAGTTCCACGCATGCACAGGGAGATTAGGGTGACACCTAGAGGGTGGAAGGAAGATAACTCCCTGCTTTCTTTACGCAACATTGCAATTCTATTACTTCTACTACTTGTATTCCTTGAAGCCACCGCTATTGCAGTTTCGCTTTGTTTATTAATAATTTCATTAAAAAACGAGAGGCTTTCACAGTTTCGAATTATAACCGAGGGAAAGACAATTAAAACTGTGGGATTAAAAAAAAAACACGATGAACAAAATAAACAGAGATAACGCAACTTTGAGAGTGAGAACTGAGGCATAGAACAGCAGTTGTTCTGATAGTGAGACAATGATAGATAGGTAGACATAAACCTCTTGGGTCGGGGCCCGATTCGTCATCCAACGTTAGGCACACAAAAAAAGGGGGGGTTGGGGGTTGGGTGAGGAGTAGGGGTTAAATGGGAGGTGGTAAATATAGCAAGAAAAGAATGACTCGAGTAAGAAATACAATTAAAGGCAGGGGAGGAGGGGTGAGGAGTAAGGGTTAAACGGGGAGGTGGTAAAAATAACAAGAAAAGAATGACGGGAATAAAAAATACAATTATAGTGTGATACAATCATAACATAGTTAGAATGCAATCTCGTTTATCGTATTGCGTATTTCATAATGTGTGCCTCTTAAATCCTTTGCTGTTAATGTTATTTTTAATTTGCAACTTCATTCTACTGACATAGGTCTACAAATCTAGGTCTCTTTCAATTATTTCCAATTGTTTAAAACTTCTCACTTTGTCTCTTTCGAACTCATCTCTCTGTCTTTGTCTGTCTGTTTGTCCATCTGTCTGCCTGTCTGTCTGTCTGTCTGTCTACCTGTCTGACTGTCTGTCTGTCTGTCTGTCTCTGTCTGTCTGTCTGTCTGTCTGTCTGTCTCTCTGTCTCTCTCTCTCTTTCTCTCTCTCTCTCTCTCTCTCTCTCTCTCTCTCTCTCTCTCTCTCTCTCTCTCTCTCTCTCTCTCTCTCTCTCGCTTCCTCAATTATTTATATATCTTATTTATCTACTTTTCTGTCTATCTATCTGTATATCCATATGTTATCTGTTTTTCTATATATCTATCTATCTCTCTATCTAGCTATTAATCTATCTAATTTTCTATCTATCTATCCACCTATCTAACTATAATTATATCCATCTACATATCATTTTCATCTATCTCCCTATCTATCTATCTATCTCTCTTTCTATTTACCACCTATCTGTCAATCAATCTATCTCTGTCTATACTTTGTGCTTTACAAAATTTCGCTGTTTAACCAATGTATTCATTGTATGTATAATTATATTGTTGAATAGCATAAAATAATTTGTACCCTTCACTTTGTTGTTAGGGAACTTTCTTATAGTCCCTGGTTTAAATTCACAATTATTGCTCTTTTAAAGCCTACACCTCCAAACTTTAGTCCATAGTTCTATTTCATTGTGTCCTCCATTTTTCCCCACTAGGTCTCCCACCCCTTTCCCGTATCGTTTATAGACTTCGGGACGCAATAGATCTATCTTTTACTTTTAGTCTATGATACTACATCACTTTACCCATCTCGGTCTTAATCCCTTAGGGCTCTTTCACACCACCACTCTCCTTACCGACTTCCCTATCCCGTCATGAGAAAGCAATGGATCTGTCTTTAAATTTACAAATCTACAGTTCTAGCTCCTTTTGAGTAGTCCCCTGGCCTTTACGCCCCCCCCCCCCCAACCCAACCCCCAATTCCCATGTCCCGTCTCGTCTGTACTGTAGACTCGAAAACACAATAGGCGGAGCAAATTACTATATCGCTCACGGAGACAAAAATGCGACTCACGATCGTCTCCCTTTTCAGACGCACACTTTGAGGAAATCAGTTTAGCCTAAAGAACTAAAGAACTACGTATCGCTTTACAGCGTTACACTAGGGGTAGACTTTCAATGAGGTAGTGTGACTCATCATATGACACAAGCAGACTCACTGGTTTAATAGGTAGACCTACTCAACGGTGCCCGACCGGCCTTTTATTAGTACATTTCTCTTTTCTTTTTGTATTCTAAGTAAAACATAGGCATAGATTTCCCTGAAGGATTTTACAATACTATGCTTTTTAGGAGTTTTTATTTATTCACCGGTTATATAATGTTTGTTGATACAATAAAAAATTAAGGAATTATGTAAGGGTGATTTAAGAGTATCATAAACTTCTCAAATACTGCAGTGTTACTTATAAATGCATTGTATTAATAGTTATATGAATTTCTCTCTCCTTAAATCACTCCGTCTATCTTCTCTGTGTATCATTCTCATCAGACTCACTGGCTTAAAATGTATTACTCGGCCTTCTTTAAGTACATTACTATTTTCTTTTTGTGTTCTAAGTAAAACTTAAGGATAGGCATAGATTTCCCTGAAGGATGTTACAATACTATGCTTTTTATGAGTTTTTATTTAGTCACCGGTTATATAATTGTTGTTGATACAATAAAATAATGTGATACCAACAGACTAACTGACTTAAAAGGTACTCATTGGTGCCCGGCCTTTCATTAGTACATTACTCTTTTCTTTTTGTATTCTCAGTAAAATTTAAGTGTAGGCATAGATTTCCCTGAAGGATGTTACAATACTATCCTTTTTAGCAGTTTTTATCTATTCACCGGTTATATAATTTGTGTTGATACAATAAAAAAAAAATGAAGAAATTATGTACGGGTGAATTAAGAGTATCATAAACTTCTCCCTGAAGGATTTTACAATACTAGGCTCTCAGGTTTTTTTTTATCTATTCACCAGTATATAACTCTTGTCGATACAATAAAATCATGTGATGCCAACAGACTCATTGACTTAATAGGAATTGCTCAGCCTTCTCTAAGTACATTTCTCTTTTCTTTTTGTATTCTAAGTAAAGCTTAAGTATAGGCATAGGTTTCCCTGAAGGATGTTACAATACTATGCTTTTAGGAGTTTTTATCTATTCACCAGTTATAGAATTGATGTTGAAATAATAAAAAATAAACAAACTATGTAAGAAGGGTGAATAAGAGTGTCATAAACTTCTCAAATACTACAGTGTTACTAATAAATGCATTGTACTAATAGTTATATGAATTTCTCTCTCCTTAAATCACTTCGTCTATCTTCTCTGTCTATCTCATCAGACTCACTAGCTTAATAAGTATTGCCCGGCCTTCTCTAAGTACATTAGTCTTTTCTTTTTGTATTCAAAGAAAACTTAAGTATATGCATGGATTTCCCTGAAGGATTTTACAACACTAGGCTCTCATGAGTTTTTTTTTTTATCTATTCAACAGTTATATAATTTGTGTCGATACAATAAAATCATGTGATACCAACAGACCCATTGGCTTAATAGGTACCCAATGATGTCCAGCCTTTCATTAGTACATTACTCTTTTCTTTTAGTATTCTAAGTAAAATTTAAGTATAGGCATAGATTTCCCTTGAATGATGTTACAATACTATGCTTTATAGGAGGATATAATAAAATCATGTAATACCAACACACTCACTGGTTTAATAGGAACTCACTGGTGTCCGGTCTTTCATTAGTACATTTCTCTTTTCTCTTTGTCTTCTCAGTAAAACTTAGTTATAGCATAGATTTCCTTGAAGGGTGTTACCATACTATGCTTTTACGAGTTTTTATCTATTCACCAGTTATATAACTTTTGTTGATACAATAAAATCATGTAATACCGACAGACTCATTGGCTTAATAGGTACTCATTGGTGCCCGCCTTTCAATAGTACATTACTATTTTTTTTTTATTCTGAGTAAAACTTAAGTATAGGCATACAATTCCCTATAGGATGTTACAATACTGTGCTTTAAGGAGTTTTTTTCTCTATAGAGGGAGGTGGAGAATTCTTTCCCTCTCTCCGGGTTTAAATTCTCCTAGGTTCCCCTGGGGGGGGGGGGGGGGGGGTTAAGTACATTTCTCTTTTTTTTGTATTATAAGTAAAACTTTAGTATAGGCATAGATTTCCCATAATGATGTTACAGCTCTATGCTTTTAGGAGTTTGTTCTCTATAGAGGGGGGGTCCGATACGGCGCTTTTATAAGTGTTTTTTATCTCTTCACCAGTTATGTATGTGATATAATAAAAAATAAACAAATTATGTGAGTAGGGTGTGTTATAAATTATTGTATCAATAGTGATATGAATTTCTTCTCCCTAAATCACTCCGTACGTCTTCTCTGTCGGTCTCATTTCTATGTCACTCTTTTTCTCTCTGTCTCTTTAAACTTTTCATATTGTTTTAGTTTGAATCACCCAAAAACAGCTTTCTAGGACTCCTTCATTCAATTTTGGGTCTAGTCTATTAGAGTGCAAGCTCTTGAAAAAGAAAAAGAAACGGGTGTACTTTTCGACGTTAGTATTTTGTGATGTTGGTTTACATGTTTTCTACGATACCATTGTGATGTTCGTTTCTTTGTTTTCTATATTAATTTTGTGGGTTTTTTTTATGTTCGTTGCTTTGATTTCTATGATACCATTTTCTAAAGTTCGTTTCTTTGTTTTCAACGTTGGTATTCTCAGATGTTCCTTCCTTTTATTTCCATTTGGTATTTTCTGATGTTTGTTTCTTTGATTTCTACAATGCCGTTTTAATTTTATGGTGCCATTTTCTTTATTTACAGACTCATCCCCTTGTTCTTGGTTCTATGACCCAAACACTGAATAACCTACTAAAACTTAAAAGTACATCGATCATTCTCATACCAAATAACAGTACTGTGATTTATTATACTCCAGCGACCGAAATACAAAAGGTTGATAAAATCAACTAACAAAACGGCAACGGCCTAGTATGGTCGTAGATGAACGATCAACATTACATTGATTCCCATTCGGTCCCATACCGATTATTCCGACGTGATAGTTCAAATAATTGGTTTCCCGGCTACCATGGGACTTTTGCACACACACACACAAAAACCCCAATAAAAAATAAGCCTTAATGCGATCCGGTTACGCGCGCCTAGTAAACTCATTTTTTTTGTTTTGCTGGAATAAATGGGTTCTCTGTGGAACTATTGGTGTGTTGTTGTTTTTTGTTTTGTTATTTTATTATTAAAATTTGTGCGTGAAAATACGGGAAAAGTTATGGAATACAGAAGGTTTAGGTGAAAATATTATATTTTGAAATACTATTTGTAAGTTTTTGAACAGATTTACCGGTAGAAAGATTGTGGTGTTAACATGATATCGCTATAGTCTTTTTGTTGGTTGAATACAATAATCTTTTTCTTTGTCCAAAACTGGTGTCTAAGAAATATTGTTGTTTTTTTTTTAGCTTAGCTTTGGGTTTTAATAGCTTGATTTAAAAATTAAAAAAAAAACTATATATCGTTTGTTTTTGGTTTCGGTTAATGATTGGTGATTCATGTTTGATAAACTAACACTTGGATAGAAAGGCCCTTTATTTTTTACTTATGATACGTTCCTAAGGAGAATCCTACACGGTAACGGGTTCCAAGACAATTTTGCGTGCTATCACACATGAGCCGATGCGGGGATACCAGGACTCCAACTTCAGGCGGTTACGCTATACTGACACCAACCCAACAAGTACGAGGCTAAATCCGACATAAAAATAATAATCACTTTTTCCCCGATCCTAAAACTCTAACCCGGTACCTTCATAAACAAAGACCAATGCTCTCTCTCCCAATCACGTCAGCTTCCTCCTCCTCCTCCATCCCTCCCCCCTCACCTCACACACAGACACACAGACACACAGGCCCACACACAGCCGCCGGTAGGTTGTATTTTGGATCCAGGTTGAATAACAGTAGCGTTGGTTGTGTTGTTTTTAGTCGCTCAGTATACAGTACAGAACACAGTCACAGCCTCTCCCCCTCTGACACACACAGAGACACCCCCCCCCCCCCCCCCCTCCCCGGGGCCGGTAGGTTGTATTTTGGTCCTGGTTGGATAACACTAACAGTGGTATCAGTTCGATTGATTGTGTTAATGTTGTGTTTTGGTTGCGCGCGGAAACCCATTAGAATCTATAGCCGTTAACAAAGTATAAAGTACACAATAGTCAATACAATCACAGACAATACTGTCACATCGGATCAGCCTGTTGCTATACGCTGACTGCGGTAGGCCGTTCGATTGATAATAATTGTCCCCCGGCCCCAGAGACTGAGACTGATACAACATGACCGCATTAAAAAGACAAAGTAAGCGTCCATTTTCACAACGCTATGGCTAACAACTATGAGTTACTGTGGAGTTACTGGGTGGTGCCAGTCTGTATGTTATGACGAGCGAATAAATATTATCTTATTGCTGCACTTTTGGAAACAGATTTTTTTTTAAAGACCGAAACGTAAGTGTGTATGTTTTGTGTGTGTGTGTGTGTGTTGTGGGAGGTGGGAGAAGGGTGTGTGTGTGTGTGTGGGGGGCATCACAAGAACGGTTAACTAGTCATGAGTCTGTGTTGGTATGTGTGGGGAGGTGGGGGGGGGGGGGGGGAAGAGAAAAAAAAAAATAGTCAATAAGGTCAGATTGAACTGAGAGCTGCTTAATGATAATGAAGTATCAATAATCGAATGTCGGACAAAACATCATGATTACATAGATACACCGAAGTGGTATCGGAACACACGACTGATAATTATTATAATATTACTCTCTATAACGGATTCCGATCTGTATGATTGTACATGGAATCTTTCGTAATGGCTTTACTAAGTGGGTTTCGATCTCCGGACTTGCCGATTGGGAGTCCAACTCTCTACCACTTATCGAATTTCGCTAAGAAATCTTTAAAAAGACACCATTAGAGCAGAGAGAGAGAGAGAGAGAGAGAGAGAGAGAGAGAGAGGCTGAGAGAGAGAAAGAGAGAGAGAGAAAGAGAGAGAGAGAAAGAGATAGAGAGAGAGAGAGAGAACATGCACAAGCAAATTACAAGGTGAGAGAGAGAGAGACAGAGAGATAGACACACAAACAGACAAACCAAACATACAGACAGACAGTCAGACGAACAAAGACAGAGGCAGACAGAGAGCCACACAAACAGACAAACAGACAGACCTATAAAGAGAGAAAGAGAAATCTAGAGTTAGAGAGAGAAAAAGGGAAGGAGGGAGGTTGAGAGAGTTAGAGAGACTTACTAATGAGTTTATTATTGGTTATTATATCTAAATTTTTCAGCAAATGAATACCTCAGGAAAATCTGCTCACGTTAAAGCCAGGCCCTCTAATTACTGCTCACCAAGGAGCAATGGCCTCCCACGAAGGCTCAACCTCTCTAACCCTCCCCCCTCCTAAATCTCTTCATGTCACCCCCTCCCCCCCCCCCCCCGACCTCCTTATGTTCTCTTTATTCCTTCTCCTCATCATCATCATCATGACATCTTTACCCCCTTTTCCTTGCCTATATATCCCTATCCTCTTTATCACCCCTTCCTTTCGTTTCCCCTCTTCCTCTTTTTTTTCTTCTTCCACATTATCTCCAGTTCCTCCGCAATTCTTTCGGATCTTCCTTCCAATTATTTCCCTCTTCTACCACCTAAATTCCTCCACCTCCTCATGTCCACCTCCTTCCTCCTCTCATTCTCATCTTCATTCCTATCATCTCCTCCTCCTAGTCTCTTTCATCACCCATCCTCCTCCTTCTTTCCTTATCCTCATCCCGCTCCTCCTCCCCCCTCCTTTCCCTCATCTCTCCTCTTACCCATCCTCCTCCTCCATACCCCTCCTCCTCCTCCCCCCTCCTTCCCCTAATCTCCCCTCTCCTCCTCATCCCCCTCTTCCTCTCCACCCCCTTCCCCTCATCAGAGCCCGACTCACCACGGCCATGTCCCTGGAGCCTAGAGCTATCATTCATTCATTAGACCTCTGATTACTCTCAACTAGGTAGGGCACCAGATTCAGATTGGATTTTGCAGGTGAATTCGTTGTTAATCTCTGCAGGTCCCTCTTAAACCTGAGTGAGGTAAATTTGAACCAAAATTAAGCAATGCGTGTGTTGATTTTTCGTTTAAAAAAACGTTTGTTTTGTGTAAAATACGTTCATTTTTAAAATTCAATTATGTTTCATTACAAATCGCCCCCAAAAAATTAAAAACACGTCAAATTTTTTGGACTTAGCCGACGAGAAAAAATTGTTAAATACGGAGTTTTCCAACTATGTTTTTGTTGTTTTTTGGTTTATTTTTTTTTTAAGGCGGTCGACCTTTATTTGGCGGTTTAGTGCAAATAGCGCTGTAATCTGGATTGTCGTGTAAATATAATCGTTTCGGCTGGAGCAATTAGTTTGTGGAAACAGAGCATTTATCCTTGGGAACAACGCTCAGGGACTGTGTAGGGGGGATCCAACCCTAATGTGAATGCGATGTTCCAGTTGTGTACTCCCTGTGTCGACGCCAAAAAGAGATCCATTGCGAAACGAACATTATTTTGATAATGCATCGTCATTTTTAACATTATCATCATCTTGTATGATAATTGTTATCGAACGTTGTCGTAAAAATTATAACCATCATTTTCATCATCATTTATGAGAATTATCATCGAATATTGTCGTAAAAATCATAAGCATCATTTAATTTTATCATCATCATTGTTAATATAACCATAGCCAATATTATCTTCTTCCTCATCATCATGTTTATACTAAACCTGACCATGAGAGATCTTTAGCTGGAATTGTTGTGTTGCATTACAACATCTCTCTTTGTTTTTTAATCACAAAAAGGGCTGCACCTATGTCCTTATATAGGTACTGCAGCAAAAGAAAATTCATTTGTCTTTGTTTATCGATGGGTGAGATAGTCGGAATATTAATCTTTATCATCTCCTTCGGCTAAACGTAGATACCCTAGTCGCACATGTGGGACCTTAGGACACCAAGCTTTAACTTTAACTTTCTTTTCCCTGTTTAATTAAATCGATTTCGTAACGACCAACGTTAGTAGCAAAGCTATACTGTGGACAGGTTACAAGACTAAAATCTAGCAATTTTACGTGCTGCCATATAGAGACAATGCAGGAGACTAATCCAATCAGTAGGGGGCGAAATGGGAAAACCTATTTCTATCTTTTTGAACGGGGAGTTCTCGATTGGGTGATTGGTCTACCACTTGTTCTAATTCATCTCCCCCCATCCCCCTGCCCTCCCCCCCCCCCCCTTTTCCACTTCCAACCCCCTTTTCAGCATGTAACAATCTACAACTTCAAAAATTTTCTTTACTTAAATTCAGCTATGATTAGAGTTTGCTTTCAAATCTGTACTAATATGAACAACATGCCGAGCTTGATATGTAGCCAGCTCGTAAGCTCTTCACCCGCTCTGTGCCAAAATTGTACTCCACAAGTTAAGCACTTGCATATGGAGAATCTTGTGGTTGTAAACTAGTAAGCACATTGATGCTTTAAGGTGCACCCCAGACTAAGGGATAGGTTTGTTACTATGAAAAGTTATCCTTAGACGGGGTAAGTACAACAATGCTACAAGTTACACCCCGGACTAAGTGTCGATTTTTGCTCTTAAAAAATATCCTTAGCCGGGATAAGTACAACAATTCTACAATTTACACCCAGGACTAAGTGTCGATGTTTTTTTTATTATGGAACACTATACTTAGTCGGGGTAAGTACAACGATGCTACAAGTTACACCCCAGACTAAGTATCGATTTTTGCTATGAAAAACTATCCTTAGTCGGGGTAAGTACAACGCTGCTACATGTTACACCCTGGACTAAGTGTCGGTTTTGCTATAAAAACTATCCATAGTCGGGGTAAGTACAACAATGCTACAAGTGACACCCCTGAGTAAGTGTCGATGTTTGCTATGGAATAATATCCTAAGTCGGGGTAAGTACAAAGCAGCTACAAGTTACACCCTGAACTAAGTGTACAAATATTCGTAGTCGGTGTCTACGTTTACAACATCATTGTACCTACTTACCTAGATCTACACACCTACCTAGATCGGGTGAGGGCTTCCACTAACCTAGTTTCAAGTTTTTAAGCAAGTCTTAAAAGTTTTAGCATCGCAACCACTTGAAAAACATATGAGGACGGGCGGTTGTTCAGTTTTCTAACCCCTGAATACTGAGGAGTGAATCATTCCTATTAAACAGGATTTTTACAGAAAACTCCATTTTTCCATTAAGGTGGAAATATCATCATCATCATGACATCTTTACCCCCTTTTCCTTGCCTATATATCCCTATCCTCTTTATCACCCCTTCCTTTCGTTTCCCCTCTTCCTCTTTTTTTTCTTCTTCCACATTATCTCCAGTTCCTCCGCAATTCTTTCGGATCTTCCTTCCAATTATTTCCCTCTTCTACCTCCTAAATTCCTCCACCTCCTCCTGTCCACCTTCTTCCTCCTCCTCATTCTCATCCTCCTCCTGAACCTCCTCCCCCTACCCCTCCTCCTCCTAAGCTCCCCTCCGCTTTCTTCTTCTCCTCCTCCTCTTCCTTCTCTTCCTCCTGTTCTTCTCCTCCTTCCCCTCTCCCCCTCGACCCTCCTCCCCTCTCCCTCTCCTCTTAGCCCCCCCCTTCCACTCATCAGAACCCAACTCACCACGGACATGTCCCTGGAGCCTAGAGCTATCATTCATTCATTAGACCTCTGATTACTCCCAACTAGGTAGGGCACCAGATTCAGATTGGATTTTGCAGGTGAATTCGTTGTTAATCTCTGCAGGTCCCTCTTAAACCTCAATGAGATAAATTTAAACCAAAATTAATCAATGCGTGTGATTTTTCGTTTTAAAAAACGTTTGCTTTTTGTAAAATACGTTAATTTTTAAATTTCAATTATGTTTTAACGCAAATCGCCAAAAAAATTTTAAAAACACCTCAAATAAATAAAAATTTAGACTAGTTTTCAGACTTAGCCGAATAAAAAAATTGTTAAATACGGAGCATTCCAACTATGTTTTTGTTTTTTGGTTTATTTTTTAATTAAAGGCGGTCGACCTTTATTTGGCGGTTTAGTGCAAATAGCGCTGTAATCTGGATTGTCGTGTAAATATAATCGTTTCGGCCTGAGCAATTAGTTTGTGGAAACAGCGCATTTATCCTTGGGAACAATGCCCAGGGACTGTGTAGGGAGGATCTAACCCTAATGTGAATGCGATGTTCCAGTTGTGTACTCCCTGTGTCGACGCCAAAAAGAGATCCATTGCGAAACGAACATTATTTTGATAATGCATCGTCATTTTTAACATTATCATCATCTTGTATGATAATTGTTATCGAACGTTGTCGTAAAAATTATAACCATCATTTTCATCATCATTTATGAGAATTATCATCGAACATTGACGTAAAAATGATATCCATCATTATCATCATCATTTATGATAATTATTTTCAACATTGTCGTAAAAATGATAACCATCATTATCATCATTATTGTTAATAATTATAACCATAGCCACTATTATCATCATCTTCCTCATCAACATGTTTATACTAAACTTGAGAGAGATCTTCAACTGGAATTACAAAATCTTTTCTTTTTAAATCACAGAAAGGGGTTCTCTATAGAGGGAGGGATAGAATTATCTCCCTCTCTCCGGGTTTAACGTCTCCTAAATTCCCCTGGGGGATCCTATACGGCGACAGTCACAGAAAGGACTGCACATAATTTATTGTCCTTATATAGACTATCTACCGAAAAAAATTCATGTGTCCTTGTTTATTGATAGGTGAGATAGTGGGATTATTACTTTTTACCATCGCCGTCGAACAATCGTAGATACCTTAGTCTCTGTCGTTGGACCTTAGGAAACCAAGCTTTAACTTTAACTTTCTTTTCCCTGTTTAATTAAATCGATTTCGTAACGACCAACGTCAGTAGCAAAGCTATACTGTGGACAGGTTACAAGACTAAAATCTAGCAATTTTACGTGCTGCCATATAGAGACAATGCAGGAGATGTGAAAGTATTGAGACTGATCCAATCAGTAGGGAGCGAAATGGGAAAACTTATTTCTATTTTTTTGAACGGGGAGTTCTCGATTGGGTGATTGGTCTACCACTTGTTCTAATTCATCTCCCCCCATCCCCCTGCCCTCCCCCCCCCCTTTCCACTTCCAACCCCCTTTTCAGCATGTA
Organism: Elysia chlorotica; assembly: GCA_003991915.1. Lineage (NCBI taxonomy): Eukaryota > Metazoa > Mollusca > Gastropoda > Plakobranchidae > Elysia > Elysia chlorotica. Next base: position 260,692 of record RQTK01000366.1, on the reverse strand, counting down.
ACAATCTACAACTTCAAAAATTTTCTTTACTTAAATTCAGCTATGATTAGAGTTTGCTTTCAAATCTGTACTAATATGAACAACATGCCGAGCTTGATATGTAGCCAGCTCGTAAGCTCTTCACCCGCTCTGTGCCAAAATTGTACTCCACAAGTTAAGCACTTGCATATGGAGAATCTTGTGGTTGTAAACTAGTAAGCACATTGATGCTTTAAGGTGCACCCCAGACTAAGGGATAGGTTTGTTACTATGAAAAGTTATCCTTAGACGGGGTAAGTACAACAATGCTACAAGTTACACCCCGGACTAAGTGTCGATTTTTGCTCTTAAAAAATATCCTTAGCCGGGATAAGTACAACAATTCTACAATTTACACCCAGGACTAAGTGTCGATGTTTTTTT
>RQTK01000366.1:226699-244961 GCA_003991915.1 Elysia chlorotica | reverse complement strand
CTGTCTCTCTCTCTCTCTCTCTCTCTCTCTCTCTCTCTCTCTCTCTCTCTCTCTCTCTATCTGTGTGCATCTTTCTTTGTGTCTCTCTTTCTCTATCTCTACGTCTGTCTTTCTCTCTCTCTCTCTCTTCTCTATCTGTGTGCATCTTTCTTTGTATCTCTATTTCTCTCACTCTACGTCTGTCTATCTCTCTCTGTCTCTGTCTCTCTCTCTCTCTCTCTCTCTCTCTCTCTCTCTCTCTCTCTCTCCCCTTGCACATTGGAGAAAACATGCACAAACCCACATTCACCGCACCTCCCCCCCCCCCAAAAAAAAAAAAAAAAACCAACAAAAAACGCCTTGTTCACGGACTGAACGAATAAGGTTACCGGACCAATCCGTCAGTAAAAAGTTGTGTATTATGTATTGTATTTCTGCATGCGTGTTCTTGCTACTATATCACCATTCTTCGGCGTTCAATAAAGATAAGATAAGATATTGATCCCACTTGGAGAAATGGAAACTGATTGATTAGAACTGACAACTTTATAGATTTTATGGCACTGTTTTGTTTGATTTGCTTTTTTCTTTCTTTTTGCCTTGTTTGTGGTTGTGTGTGTGCGTGTGTGTGTGTTTGTTGTTTTGCTCGTTAATTGCCTCTTATTTCCTCTATCTGTTTCTCTCTGACCCCCTCCCTATCTTTAGTTTAGTTTTCTTTCAAATTCTCACTTTTCTTTCTCTCCCTCCCTCTCTCTCTTTCTATCTCTCTCTATCTATATCTCTATTCTTCTCTCTCTCTCTCTCTCTCTCTCTCTCTCTCTCCTATACATATACGTACATGGACTACGAAATCTCTATTAAATTATGTGACATGATATAAAAGAGAAAGAATAAAAAAGAAAGAGAGAAAGCAGGAGGAAGAAGAAAGAGAAACGGAGGAGCATCAAATGGTAAACAGGTTTATCACTTATTATAGATTATAACAAACTATCATTTGCCTGAAAAATTCTATACTTGTAACTACGTTTATAATAAATTAATTGCATCAGTAAGTTGGAAAAAATACACACGGTTTGCAATAAGATTGGAACAAAACAATGTCAGTGAGCTTGTATATAAGTACACAGTTAGGCCTACTTATTTATACTTACAATCTTTACAGTGCCCATTTTTTAATAAGTTCAGTTAAGATAAAACTGTATGTAACAATTAATGAAAAATGATACTAATTTTTATTATATGAAGCAATAAAAAAATGTTTCACTTAGTAAATGGAAAAAAGCAAAAAAAAAAATTGCAATTGGTAGAAATTCGTCAGTATTATCATAATAAATGGAACAAAAAAGATTTAAAATATTTTTATCACCGCCTTGAATAATAATGTTGAAAGCAAACAAAAAATGAGAAAATAATGTTGAGCCTTTTTTCTCTTTTTGAAATATTTTCATTGGTGCATACGTTATAATATTCAGTAATTACTGACTCACTATTTGACACTTAGCACAAGGCACATCTTGGCACATAGTGACAAAGCACACTTTAACACATAGCGACAAAGTACAATATTATTTGACATATAGCAAACAAGACAGTTTGACACAACGAGTGTGTTCAGGCGCCATACAGGACGGTCGGCGGGGAAATTGAAATAATTATGTACATGTACCATTATGTAAATTTCATCCCGGCGCCCCCCCCCCCCCTTTCCCACTCACACTCCCCTTACTATCCTTGCCACCATCACCTAGTCACCTACCTTAACAGACTCTTTCTCTTACAAGTATCTCCGACGCCCCTAAAAAATCGTTTGAAAGATCTAGATCTAGCTAGTAAAAAGGGAAAAAACGACAAAGATCTGAGGATATTGCTTAAAACTTGGAATGTCTTCAATTTGCCACTCCTCTCTCTTGTAATAAAATAAAATTGCATCGAGTTGAACTGAGCATTTTTTTTTAAAGTAGTAAAACTTTTCAACTCGTTAAAACAAGTACAGGGTATTTCAACCTATTTGTTTGTTGTTGGTGTTTCGAGTCTTTTTTATTAAATAGTATTATTATTTTTATTATTATTATTATTATTATTATTATTATTATTATTATTATTATCATTTTTAATATTATCATTATTATTATTATTATCTTTAATATTAGTGTTTTATTATTATTTAATCTTAAAGTTTCAATTGATAAGCTTTATACTTGAATAGCGGTGGTATTCATTGCTTTATTGTTGTTGTGTTTTTTTCCCTTATCTCCGTCATCTGTATCAAGACCGTTGGCTTTCCAAATGGTATTTTCTTGCCCTTTTCATTATAAAAATACGAGTCTATTAATACCCATTACTTCACTTGTTACACATTCTGAAGAAAACAGATTAAAGTGGCTGAGAAATCTTGTAACGTGATAGTATCGCAGACAATCCCGATAACAGTTTGAGCCACAACGTGCTGAAAACAGATCAAGTAACGTTATACATAAGAAAACGTGATTTAAAGATATCCAAAAAATATACCAACGGCTCCTTATCGGCGCAAACAGCATTCAATTGTCTTGCAGAGATCTGTTCACCTGTTTATATCTATATCGCCGTAGATATTTCAACAGCAGATCAGTCAACTTGCTAAATTTAGATTTCTAGCTCTCTTTTGTTCGGTTTTAGTTTCCCATATTGTTTCGCTTTTCTATTTTTGGTTGCTGTTGTTGTTGTTGTTGTTGTTTTGTCCTTAAAATCTGCAGGTTACGCAAACATTTTACCTGTAGTTATTTTCTCTCTCCTCACCACTCATTCTTCTCTCTCTCTCTCTCTCTCTCTCCCTCTCTCTCTCTCTCTCTCTCTCTCTCACACACACACACACACACACACACACACACACACACCAAACCCCTCAGCTCCACCGCACGCTCTTTGAAAAAAAAGGGAAAACGAAAAAAAAAAAGAACAGTATTTGCTGTCTATGCGCTAAAATCTGGCAACCGCCGCGAGAAAACAGAAAGCACTGCATGTAATGTTCAACAACTAATCGCGTACTGCATCGTGTTGGGCTGTTAGGATGGTTTGAAATAGAAAAAAAAGCCAAAAAAGCTAAACAAAAATATATTAAAAGCCTTTGAAACACCTCTTGCGAAGGGTAAAAAAGAGGTATGGGGGAGGGTGGCGGCTGTTGGGGATATGTTAGATAAAATGGAATATTTATTTTAACTTTCATTTTAGGCACCGAGGTTTTTGGGTGTGTTTTTTTTTTCTATCTTTGTTAAGTTTCTCGATAATACTTTCCAATACTGTTAAGGTTTTAAAAACAGGTGATAAAATCAAGGAAGCTACACGGAGAAGTATGTCTGATTTTCGAGTCCGAAGGGAAGAAGATTGTTGCGCTAGCAATACCGGTGATATTTAATGAGGAATGTGGAGATTTTGAGGGGTGGATGGGGAAGGGGGTGCATGTTTAAATTGAAAATAAGAAAGGGGGGGGGGGGAGAAGATAAAAGCCGGGAACATATTGGAAGAGAGAGAGAAAGTAAGAGAGATAGTGAGAGAAAGAGAGAAAGAGAGTGTGTGAGAGATATAGAAAGAGCGTGATCTGATTTGAGTGTATATGAGTGTGTATATATGTGTGTATGTGTACGTTGTATATATATAAGGGGGTGTGTTTTATAGCAGGTTAAAAAGTTGTAATATGTATCTAAGAAAGAAATCCAAAGTTAACCGACACATAATATACGTTGAGAAAAAAATATTTGTTGTTTCACTTATTCAACCTGCAATGCAATGCTGTAAACTGTCCCAATTGTGTCTAATTATATAATGATAATTAGTGTTGTTTACTTGGACTCTAGATACGAATGATTGTCTATGCCTTTGGCTTAGCGTGCTATTTTGTTGTGAGATTTTTTGTGTTTTCTTGGGGTCTTTTTGTTGTTTTCTTTTTGTTTTTTGTTGTTGTTGTTTTTTTTTTGTAATCCTCGCTTTCTACCCCCTGGTTCTGATGGCTGACATTTTTTGAATATTTAATCTGCTGTCTGATATGCTATCAAAATAAAGTTATAAATGTTGACCTCCTGAAAGTTGAAAAAAAAATGAAGTATTCTAGTTAGGTTAGGCGGTCTTTTCAAAATAGCTATTGCGTATGATGAAATAAACCCCATTAGTATAGTTATCGGTTTATCTATAATGAATAGCATTGGATAACACTTAGTTTTACCAGGCTTGTACAAAAAAACCCTTTGTTTTTAGGAAAATATAACTATATCGAGTGAAATATTAGTTGAACAAAATTGAAATCAAATTACATTATTGAAAAAAAAAACAATTTAAATAATGTCTAATAATAATAATAATAATAATAATAATAATAATAATAATAATAATAATAATAATAATAATAATAAAAGTTACCTTTAACATACGGCTTGAATATGTTCGTAATGATGATAAAAATCGTAAATAATAATTTTGAAAAATCGTACAACGCAAAAAGAGAAAGAAGATATATAAATACGCGGTGCCAGGCAAAAAGTGTCCACCATAACGGTGCCATGATGGCGTCATCAAGCCAGGAAAATTCCGATATTATATATAAAATTGCAAACATGTCATCTTAACGTTGCAAACATTGGTTTGGAAATCACTACTAAACAAAACAAAAAGCTATTTTGCCTTGTTCAACATTTTGCATCCTAATGAAATATTTACCCTCGTAATGCATGTAAATTGCGGTGGATTTATATTACAGAAATGTCGGGCACAAGCAAAAAATTAATTGGAACGTGGATTTTTAACCTTAATTCTATTTTTTTAAAGGGAAGAGAAAAGGGTAGGGGGGGGGAGGGATAAAAAGGAATTGTTGCGGATTTTAGATGTTTCATTTGTTGTTTTTTTGCTGGGGATTTTTATGTGAAAGTCTTATAAAGATTCGAGATAACAAAAATATGCCTTTCGAAAAGTCAGAGATATATAACTACGTTGAAAATTACAAATATAAAAATTAATGCGAGCGTATTTTGCAATTTTTATCGCGCGTGAGCATTTTTTTCCTTCAGACCTTTCAATGGTTTAGCTACTCTCATCTTGAAGACCTTTACAAATCAGATGCGTAAAGCGTTAAAATAATGAACGTATATAATAATTATGCCCATGTAAATGTCGAAGTAATAATCAGAAGAAAATTAATAGAAAATGTAACATCTCAGTCCCTTCCTTAAAACCTTATGTTTCCATTAATGAAGACATTTTTAGTTGATTGATGAGATTTTAGTTTTATCTTTAATGAAAGTTTTCCCTGTCACAAAAAAATTAACGTTTGGATTAATAATGGATTTCGTTAAAACACTTATTTATTTTAAGAAGCTGATGGTGATGATAATAATGCAGTTGATGATGATGATGATGATGATGATGATGATGATGATGATGATGATGATGATGATGATGATGATGATGATGATGATGATGATGATGATGATGATGATGATGATGATGATGATGATGATGATGATGATTGAAAAAAATATAAGAAATCGTATTTCTTGTTTAAATATAGAAGCACAAAAAAGAAAAATTAAGAAACCTATGGACATTTACAACTTCGATGTCTGTTATTTTTTCCATTTTATCAAAGGTATAGAGTTGTAATAGCTTTAATGCAATTTCAGAAATCAGCTTCAGTGAAAAATGATAATTGTTCTAAAGACAATATGACTCTAACCAACACAATGGGAAAACAACAACCAGGTCACAATGATCTGTCACACAGCGTTGCTTTAAGGCTACAAACCACACACTCACACGGAAATCATCGAGAAATCAAGGGAGCAAGACAACATCAAAATACAGCTGACTGGCCACGATAATGTTCAGCGATAAAGAGATATGGCGATCGATAGGAAATCTTTGAACCCATCCCTGTTTCGATCATTATCCTGGTTATAACGCGCTACAGGGAGTGACTCTGGCCCCGTGTTTCTCGTGTTTATCGATAACATTGAAGCGATGGCCTGGACGTAGATTCACACAACGGTTCCTCTTCCGAGAGATGCTATCAATCTTTATGCGTTCCATGCAGTGCCAAACAAACCGATACACAGTTCTTCAGTCTGTCTCAGTTGATTTGTCTGTATCTTTACGATGTGGTTCTTATCGTTTTATTGATGGATCGATAATGTCTTTTTTAAAGTTGAATATTCAAGTTTGTGAAACGCAAATGAATGTCTTTATCTAAATCTAAATCTTAGACGTCTGACTCACTCTGTGGAGAGGGGGGCGCGGTGGTCCTGGGGTAGAACATCGGCTTCCGACGTAAAAGATCCCGAGTTCGAATCCTGGTGATTGCACTCCTTACTGGTTGGGTCGGTGTCAGTTAATGTGAGCGCCTGTGACAGGAGTCATGGTATCCCCGTCCTGACTCGTGTGTGGCAGCACATAAAATTTTCAGACGTCAGTCTTGGGGTCCATCCAAAATATAGCCTATATAGAGCTGATGTTGGACATTAAATCACCTCAACTTCAACAACGCAACAACACTCTGTGCAGAAACGCCTTTGAAGCTATCTAATGGTCACCACTTTCATCTGCCATTCTCCTCGACCGTGTTCCGAACTGGTGATTATAGCAACATAAAAATTCAAATGCCTCAAATGGGTAAAGAGAGGTATTTATTTGATCAGGGTGGTTATATTACAGGTTTTCTTAAATAGTAGGAATATATTCTGTTTGAAGATTCTCAGGCCGATACAAACAGTTTGAGTAAAAAAGAATGTTAACATTTTAAGTTAAGCCTTTTTTGGCAGTGGTTAAGATAGAGTTAGCAACATTTCTGACGCATTTTCTAAGGATGGATAACACGAAATCTGTACAACTGTCTCAACTTTATGTATTACGTTGGGCGAAAAAAAATGCCTACCAAAATTACCAAGTGCAAGGAGGAAGTAAATTTAGAAGCCCGTTTTAACATATACAATAATGCCATAGTCCGGCGTCTAAATCAACGAACTTGTTGTTCTTATTAACCTTCATCTACAATTACATAAGCCAACTGACACCCTTTTGGGCTAGTTGTAAAAAAACGGGAATGTATTATGCCAACAAGCTGTCATAGCCGAAATTCTTCGAACCCCAAACCCCATATATAAGACAGATTAGGCAGCTTTTATCAGACGAGATGGCTCCCCCATCAGCTGCTGTTGGCTGTTCATCACGTCATAATATCCTCTAATCGTAGATGATCATTTCTGGCACGGTGATGGGTCCTAACAGCCGGCAGTCACGTCTGTGTGAGCACTTATTGTGCAACCTGCCACTCACGCAGGCAGAAGCTCAACAAGCACTTCGCACCCTGGGGATTTCACTGCAGCAATCATCACTCTCTCTGTCTGTCTGTTTATGTCTGTCTGTCTGTCTGTCTCTGTCTCTCTCTCTCTCTCTCTCTCTCTCTCTCTCTCTCTCTCTCTCTCTGTTTCTCTCTCTCTCTCTCTCTTTCTGTCTCTCTCTCTGTCTCTCTCTCTGTCTGTCTCTGTCTCTCTCTCTTTCTGTCTCTCTCTCTGTCTCTCTCTCTGTCTGTCTCTGTCTCTCTCTCTTTCTGTCTCTCTCTCTGTCTCTCTCTCTGTCTCTCTCTTTCTCTCTCTCTTTCTGTCTCTCTCTCTGTCTCTCTCTCTGTCTGTCTCTGTCTCTCTCTCTTTCTGTCTCTCTCTCTGTCTCTCTCTCCCTGTTTCTCTCTCTCCCTCACTCTCTGTTTATGTCTGAATATGTCTGTGTCTCTGTCTGTCTCTGTCTATCTATCAATTTATCTGTCTATTTATTTATGTGTCTGTCTCTGTCCCTCCCTCTGTATTTGTCTGTCTTTCTATATCTCTGCCCTTATCTGTCTCTGCCTCTTTTTCTTTCTTTCTTTCCCTGTGTCTTTATTTATCTTTTTATCACTCGTTTTTCTCTTTTTCTGCCTCAATTGGACTATCTGTCTTTCTATCGCTTTCAATCTATCTATGTATATATTTATCTATCTATCCATCTTTCCCGCTGTACCTCCATGAGTCTTTCCTCTCTATCTTTTTTTCTTTTTTCCTCTCTCTATCCATTAATTTCCTCCAGTGTTCTTTACCACTTTAGAACACCTCAACCCCAATCTTGCCCTCACTTTTTCTGTTTTTATCTATCAAAACCTCCCTATATTATCTATCACATTCTATTTATCTATCCACCTCACACAGGTAGATTTTCAAATAATTAACCCGCTTTTGTTTCTCAAATTTTATCAAATCTGCCTTCCAAAATATCGCATTACGAAGTTTTAATGTTTTCTTGTAGGCTTGAACTTGTTTTATAGATATCCTTGTGGATAATTGTGGCAATTTAACGTACATTGATGTTTATTCTGATACAGAAACGGTCTGCCTGTTTATACGCCCTTCTCCGGTTACACTTTTTATTATACTGTTGTTTAAGGAGGGGTGAAACGCAATTTCTGCAATTCTTCAATTTTTTTACTGCTAGATAAGACAGGAAGTTTTATTATTTCTGAAACAACGTCTATAATACTTCATCCTTGTGCAGAGTTTAACATTATGACTCATTCGGAATGTTTTTTTTTCAAAAACGGAAAATCTTGCAAGATTCCTGTGCACAAATTAAGTTTAGTTTTATGTTTTGAACGTAAAACTTGAAAGTTAGGTTTTGAAAGAGCGTTGGAAGGATTACGTGACGTAAACATGTAAGAATATCGCCTTTTTCGATCGGTAGACCCACATGATATGGAGTTAAAGACTAAAGACTAAAAAAAATGTGCGTAGACCCGCTAGACCGAAGACCAGTGTTATTTATTTTGTTGTCAGACCTCACCAGATGAAGGAGGAACAAAACAGATTTGTAGTCAGCGTTTGTCGGTTATTTGTCTGCGCCTACGTTGTGTACTGGTGAATTGACCAACAATACGAGTAGGTTGTTGATTTTACTTCTGTTAAAAGCCCCGGGTACCTCTTAGTCATTACCGTGTACGTTTGTTTTGGTACCGCGGTTAGTACATGAAGTAGAGTGTGATGGAAATCCAAAAATCCCTCAGGGGTTCTCAACATGTAGATAATCTGTGAGGTATAATTATGCAGCTTCACTGCACACCGCGACGTGCGATTTTAGACCGTGACAAATAAACTGAAATGCAGTCTGATTTGATTTAAGATTAAACGTTGTTGAAGTCTAGTGTTTGTTGTTGTTGCTGTTGTTGGGTTTGTTCTTGTTTGGTCTTATTGGTGGTTTGGTTTGTTTGTTTGTTTTTTGCGGTTTTTTTTTTTCTCTTTTTCGGGAGGTGGGGGAGCGTAAGTGGTCGGGTTGGATGTTTAAGGCAAGTTGAGACAAGTTTGTTGCTGAACGTCCAACGTGAGAACTTAATAAGCCTTAATGTGTACGAGCCACAAGACCTACGTCTGACAATTTTATGTGCTGCCACACACGACACAATTCGGAGAGACCTGAACTCCTTTCTTAGTCTGTAACATTAAAACCGGTGCTTAATAGTTGTATCTCATGTTGTATCACAGACGCTTTGATCAAAACTCAACAGATTTACTGCCGATGAAACGATTTTTAGGCGACTTAATTCAAATTATTTATGTTAATAGTGAATATTTGAATACTTTTCAATAATTTTGTATAGAACGCTGCTACCTACTTCAAAAGTTATCTGTTTTAGAACTATTTGTTATAAAGGCAACGGCAATATAACTGTGCACGAAATACAAGGGGTATTTGAACTAGGCATATTCTTTGCATTTGGAGTATTGATTATGCAAGTAACGTTCTTTTGTTTTTATTTGTTTTTGTAGGATGTTTCTTTGTTTTATGCTTGGGTTTAATGCTTCTTTTGTTTTGGTTTGTACTCGTATCTTTTCTTGTGAATGAAGTTTTATTTGGGGTACTGCATTTTTTTTTCATAACACATGCATTACAAGAACAGTGTTCAAAAAAACTAAATTGTTAGGAGTCTGTCAAAATTCAAAAGCGCCCAAGATCTAAATATTTTGCTTTCCTCTTCCAAAACACGCAGGAGTCTACGCAGAAACAAACGCTTTGTTTAGACACAACGCACCTCTAGAACTAGATTGTTTAATTACATTATGTGCGTAATCTTTTATTTACCTTTTTTCTTTCTTTCATGCATCATCACCTTACTCTGACTCACTCATATTCTCTTTTTATCTATCCGGCTTTCTTTATCTGTGTCTATTATTGTTTTCTTCCTCTCTTTTTATGTACCTTTTTTCTGTCATTGTCCTTCTCTGTCTATCTGTCTTGTCTGTCTATCTATCTATCTCGCTCTCTATCTCTTTCTTTTTTTCTCTCGACCTCTTTCTCCCTCTCTCTCTACGTCTCTCTTTCGTTCTCTCTCTCTCTCTCTTTCTCTTTCTCTCTCTCCTTCTCTCTCTCCTTCTCTCTATTCTTCTCTCTTTTTCCCTTTTTCCTTTCCTCTCTATCTCTCTCGTTTTATCGTTCTCTTTTTATTTCTCTTTCTCTTTCTCTTCCTCTCTATTGAGTAAAAATCCGAGTACAATGTTGAGTTTTTTATTTCAATAGTAGAAAAGGAAAAGGGGAGAAGGTTCACATTCATGGGATGATTAGATTCGCAGACGGGAAAAGAGGAATAGGGGAAAAGGTTCACATTCATGGGATGATTACATTCGCAGTTCTATCATCATTATTTTCCATTTAGTTACGATCCGATCCGTTTTTTTTTGTTTTGTTTTGTTTTTTTTCGAATGAGAAAGCCCTTCAACACATAATTATAATCTCATCCCTCTCTCTCTCTCTCTCTCTCTCTCCCTCTCTCTCTTTCTCTCTCTCTCTCTCTCTCCCCTCTCTCTCTCTCCCTCTCTCTTCTCTCTCTCTCTCTCTCTCTCTCTCTCTCTCTCTCTCTCTCTCTCTCTCTCTCTCTCTCTCTCTCTCTCTCTCTCTCTCTCTCTCTCTCTCTCTCTCTCTCTCTCTCTTTTATAATCCTCCAATTTCCAACCATTCTCCCGCCTTAATTAAGGACTCGTTTACATTGACGAGCCTTGGTCTAGTCCCTCTACACATTAATCAAAGTTTTATCAACATTTTCCCTGATGGCTTTCGGCCTCATCTCTCTCTGAGTGATAGAATCTGGGACCTCCCCATTGGCTTGCGAAACTCTCGCCTGCGTTTATTTGGAACCGTTTACTTGCCCAACTGGCCGCGTCAATCACCGACAATGCGTGCTTTGCGTTCCACACAACTATTACGGATAACGTAATAAGGTCCCATATGCATGGGCGTTTTCTGATTGCTCATTGGCCTATAAGGTCTAGGGTAGATATTTAGCTGGGACACCAGTCCTGTTCATATTATCTATCTATATCTATCTATCTATCCATCTATCTATCTATCTATCTATCTATCTATCTATCTATCTATCTATCTATCTATCTATCTATCTATCTATCTATCTATCTATCTATCTATCTATCTATCTATCTATCTATCTATCTATCTATCTATCTATCTATCTATCTATCTATCTATCTATCTATCTATCTATCTATCTATCTATGTTCCGTTACCTGTCGTCCTCGTTTTGATGTGCATCCCGTTATCATAAAGCCTCTGTTTCTGAACCAGTGATGGCGAATTCATTACCTACGTTGCGCCACTCAATAATTATCACTACAGGTAGAACAACTCTGTACCAACGGTTCCCAGTGGTTCGCAATGGTTCACAGTGGTTCAAAGCAGTTCGCAGCGGTTCCAAACGTTTCCCAACGGTTCCCAATGGTTCACAATGGTTCACAACGGTTTCCAATGATTCCCAACGGTTTACAACGGTCCCCAATGGTTCACAACAGTTCCCAGTGGTTCACGACGGTTTCCAACGGTTTACAGTGGCTCAAAATGGTTATCAATAGTTACCAATGGTTCACAAAGGTTCGCAATGGTTCGCAATGGTTCACAACGGTTTCCTATGGTTCACAGCGGTTTCTGACGGTTCACAAACCAAGTGTTGCCAAAGGTGGCCAAGTATTACCAAGTTTTACCAAATGTTCCCAAGGTTCACCAAGTTTTGACAAGTCTCACCAAGTGTTACCAAAGGTTGCCAAGTATTGCCAAGTGTTACCAAGTGTTGCCAAGTGTTGCCAAGTGTTGCCAAAGGGTTCGCCGTCCCTACGTTCAACCACGTTAACCATCTCGTAACCCGAGGGTTAGCCCTCATAGCCAGTTCGGATTTATTCGTGTGATTTCAACCCTACTGGTAGGATATTTTTCAGTATAATGTGATTGGCTAAGACAGTAGTCCAGGTATCCCCGTGCTGCCTCTGTGTGGAAGCTCGTCAAATTTTCAGACGTTAGTCTTGGAGCCCGTCACGGTATAGAATTTCTGCTGATGTCGGAGAGTAGGAAACTCTCTCTCTCTCTCTCTCTCTCTCTCTCTCTCTCTCTCTCTCTCTCTATTTATCTATCTATTTATCTATCTATCTATCTCCCTCTCTCATTATGTATCTCTCAATATCTGGGTTGCATGGTTTTTCACCTCTACGGAACAATAATGAAATCCTCACTTTCCATTGAAAGGATCCAATCCCAAAGCAAATTAATCACCAATCCTGAAACAACAAGAATTTAAACATCACTCCTTCTCATGACCACTAAGTGTCTTTCTCGTTACTAGACGATGGCTGTGGAACTTTAACCCTTATAGTACGTAGTTCTTTGTACTTTTGTACATTCGCCTCTTTGGACCTCTATGTTTGACTAGTCAAATGGTTCATTGAGGGAATTTATAAACGAAATTAATAAATAAAATAGGGATACATAGAATATCAAAGAAAAATTTCCTTTGTAGTCAGATATTTATATTTATATTTTTAAAAGCTTGGCGTATTGTTTTAATTGTTTATTGTAAGTGAATAATTATTTGAACTTCAATTTTTTTTAATGTTTGGGTGATTTTTTTGCAGTGTATATTGTAAACAAACATTTTTTTTTTTTAAACCCTTGCGTAAATTTTGGTCCACATTACTTGTAAGCTTAACCTTGTACTTTGTTTCCTGGAAAAAAAACAACAACAACAACAACAAAACCCTCAGACGGTGACTTGACTTACGCAAGTCTCTTGTAGTTCCCCGTTCATCCCTGTTATTGGTGCCAGGATTATTGCTCTGACTCCCAACTCCATTGTCTTAAACCGCAGGCCCGTCACGCGTCTGGTGTGCCATCCCTGTTAAGCAGGCGTTCACCACTGGTTCACCCGACACCTATTTAGGCTCAGGTTTCAGGGGGGGAGCCTCTTCCTTGAACGGGGAAACCCATCCAGGCAAACCAATTGGAAATTCCCGCTAATCAATGAGACGCGTGTGAGTAACGCGGTTCCCTTGTTGGAATTTACTCGAGCGGGTTTCCCCGCACGCTTCTTGTAGATTTTCGACCCACGGAGCTGAAAAAGATACCCTGATAATGTGTTACTCAATCTGTCTGTTTGTCTGTCTGAATGTCTGTCTTTACGTATGTCTGACTTTTTGTCCATGGGTAGACTGTACAAACAAGACGTAGCTTACGTCTCGTCGTAACAATAGTTATAAAAATAAAAAGGTCATATCTCTATCTATCTGTTTATCTATAAGTCTAATAGTTAGTCGATCAATTTATCTATTTATCAAGTCTCTGTCTATCGATTGATATATCTAACTTCCGTCTATCTATAATCTTCGTTTGTCTTGGTCCCTCTCAGTTTCTCTCCTAGTCACTTTTATCGCAACTATGAAATATGACCTTTCTCTATCTCTTGCCTTCTCTTCATCTCTCTCTATCTCTCTCTCGCTCTCTCTCTCTCTCTCTCTCTCTCTCTCTCTCTCTCTCTTTCTCTCTAGTCTTTATCAGACTATCTGTTCCTTCCCTCTGTCTCTCTCACTCTTTATCATACAATCTCTTTCCTTTTAATTTACAAATTCATCCCCCTTTATTTCTACCCTTAAACCCTGAACCTCCCCACTTACTTAAGACATACTAAATCTACAGTCTACATACACGCCCCTACCCCTTCTTCCCTTTTTTTCTCCCCGCCCTTGTTATGTCCGACCCAACGCCTTCCCTGTCTAATGAAATTTTCGCCCGCCCAAATTGGCTGTTAGGGGTTCCGTGTTGCCTCGTTCAGAGTCGAAGTCTCGTTTGGCGTACCCTATCTGGCCCATTAGAGAAATTAGTCGGATGTGTGGGGTGAGAGGGTGGGGAGGGTGGGGGTCTTAGCCTGCGCAACAAAAGGAGCCTAATGAACATTTCTTAAAGTTGTAGTGCACTGGAGATGATCGCTTGTCTACAAGGAATGGATATATGAGGAGGGGAGGGGGTGGGGGTGGTTAAGATTATGAAATTTTGGAGAGAGAGATTGAGAGAGAGAGAGAGAGAGAGAGAGAGAGAGAGAGAGAGAGGGGGAGGGAAGAGGCACTACGAGTCGTAGAATGAACGTGAGAGATAGAAGAAGAAGAAGAAGAAGAAGAAGAAGAAGAAGAAGAAGAAGAAGAAGAAGAAGAAGAAGAAGACGAAGAAGAAGAAGAAGAAGAAGAAGAAGAAGAAGAAGAAGAAGAAGAAGAAGAAGAAGAAGAAGAAGAAGAAGAAGAAGAAGAAGAAGAAGAGGACGAAGAGAGAGAGGAGAGGAGGAGGAGGAGGAGGAGGAGGAGGAGGAGGAGGAGGAGGAGGAGGAGGAAGAAGACAAAGAAAAAGAAGAAAAAAAATGGCAAACTATGACACAAAAATATGTTTATGTGAGTCTATGTTATTGACTGGCAAGATGAAGGGTGTGAAACATGTAGACAAACAGACATGACAAAAGGAAGCCAAACTACCTCGTGAAAACACCTAATTGGTGATTAGTACTACATTGAGGTATGAAGAGATAGTGGAGGGTTAAAGTACTATTATGAAGTCGTTGGACTCGTAAGAAGAAAAAGAGTGAAGGCCGGGTCATATGACAATACTTTGGTACAAGGACACTGTTAATATGCAAGGCAATGTGAAAAAAAGAAAAGAAAAAAAAAACATTCTTTTACTATCGGCTTTGCGATGCATACGGTATTAACCCGTGACGTAGTGAAAGCGCTAATGCATGGAGATTCATTTGCACCAATTACTGCGTAAATCCATAATAGTGAACGTTATATTTCATATTCATTACCTAGGGTACGTTATATGTCACCTTCATTTCAAAGGGTACGTTACATATCGTCTTCATTACATAGGGTACGTTACATGTCGTCTTCATTACATAGGGTACGTTACATGTCGTCTTTATTACATAGGGTACGTTACATATCGTCTTCATTACATAGGGTACGTTACATATCGTCTTCATTACATAGGGTACGTTATAATTATGTCGTCTTCATTTTCACTATTGCGTCGGTTATTGCAAAACTTCTAATATAGACTCCTCAAAAGCATGCTGTGAATTTTTTACAACAGCCAAATAATATATAATTATTATTTGGCTAATGTGAAAAATTCACAGCCTACTTTTTAGGAGGATTATGGTCAAGGAAACCTGAATCTGTAACCTCGAACCCGAAAGGCCAGGTTAATACGGACAAAACTCTCTGACACGAAAATTGGATAATTTGGTAGCTGGGTGAGGAATTTTATTATGTGAAACTTTTACATACGTACACCTACATTACGTTATAACACACACATAGTTAGACAGATTTTATGTGTGTGGTTTTTGTGGGGTTTTTTACATACATGGCACAATTTATAGATGAACTTAATAGAATCATGGGTGCGTGGGTTAGCTTGGTAATGAAATACGGATGGATGGCTCGAAAAATATATAAAAGCAAACATTGAAATTTGGTTTTAATTAGGTACAAGAAAAACATAATTATAGATAAATTTAAATAGAACCATGGATGGCTGGTTAGCATTGTAATAAAGTAAGGTTGAAAAGCTCGGAAAATACAAATTATAGAAAGAAACATTACTAAGACTTTGGTTTTAACTGCGTACGTAAAAAAAATCATGGATAACAGGAAAAAGGTTGACGGATTAGTTTTGTAATAAATGCTGCGTCATATCAACTACAATGACATTAGAGTTTAGTTTAGAGATTATACCTGATTGGTATGTTTAGGTTGCCAAATTAAAAATAGAATAAAATCTAATCGATAAAGATCGTACAGGTATATGTACAAGTATTTGGCATTATCAACACACGTAAGGAATTCCCGATTGTGGACTTTTGCAGGATGCGTTAAAGGTTGGAGACACCACAGTGGCAATTACACAGTCGTGGTAGCTTCTGACTCGTAATCCATTTCTTATTATTGTATACCTACGACTATATCAATGTGACTCACGGCCCAAAATGTGATATTCTTGACCTTATTGGCGTCACTGTTTTTCAATGTGAAATACGGGGGGCGCGGTGGCCTTGGGGTAGAACATCAACTTCCGGTGCAAAAGGTCCGTGGTTCGAGTCCTGGTGATTTCGTTCCCTACTGGTTGGGTCGGTGTCAGTTTAATGTGACCAACTGTGACGGGAGTCATGTATTCATGGTATCGCCGCCCTGTCTCGTGTGTGGCAGCACACATAATTGTCAGACGTAAGTCTTGGGACACGTCCACAGTATAGCCTATATATTGCTAATATTGGACGTTAAACCAACTCAATGTGATATACAGTCCACAGCGTATGAAACGACGCCATCAAAGATTGTCTAAAGTTCAGGCCTCTGTAATATTATTCACTAGTGAAAAACTGTTTAGATGTAACCAATGTTATCAACCATCTGCTAAACCAGGAGTTGAAGTTTTCAACACGTTGTGGTCGCCTATTTACTTAAACCTAGTATTTAGACTTAGAACCAACCGCTAATTAGTACCTTCAACCTCATGTCATCTAGACTTAGAACCAACCGCTAATTAGTACCTTCAACCTCATGTCATCTCTAACATTTTCAACTTTGAACAAGCCAGGGGAAAACGGAAAAATTCGTGTGGGTGTTTAGCTGTGTACATGGAAATGGTTTTGAAGTTTGTCCTACATGGTTCAAACATAAACCGTTTAACTTCACGGTGGTAAAAATTAATCCATACGTTATTTTCTTAGGTTAAATTTTACTCAACAATAATCATCGTGTATCTGTAGCTCTTTTGTTGTACGGCTGTATCAATGAACTTTAAAGGATTGTCTCTGACATGAACTTTATTATTCGATTGGGTTCCGGAACCATCGGCCTACGCGATTGTACTATTGCTTAATACATAGTTGTTTTATTTGAAACATTACCCCCGTCACCACCACCACCACCACCTGTACTAGCCTACGCAATATGCACGTAGTTGATAGAAATAACGTAATGTTAAGTTAACTATAGCCCAATACAGAAATTAACATGAATTTACCGACAGTCATACCTTCACAATGTAACCAAAATAACCTACGTTTGACGTTTCTCCAGTAATTCATGTTTTCTGTTTCGTGTCTCCAGACTCTGATGTACTTGATGAACTCGGAACCTCAACGTTGAAGAGCTAGAGAATTATTCCAAAGGTATACATACGCCACACACGGGACTTGTTAGATCTACGAGTTGGAGGATCACGCTAGGAAAAGACGCAAGAAGAAAAACAAGAGGGACAAGCTCTGATACTGCCAACCCATCCACCCTCCCTCCCCCCCTCCCCCTCCCCAAAACAGACTCCTCTCCTCCTCTCCTCCTCCCCTTCCCGTCAAACCTGTCAGCCAAGGCGTCACGGAGACGAGGTCCCGGGGAACACAACACCTCAGCTGGAACTACAGGTAAAACATAAATGAAAGTGCAGTAATTGAACACAATCTCATGTTTGTCTATATTCTCTAGTTTCGTTTTCACTTTCGGTTTCGCTAGGAACTCGGCTGTTGTGTTACTTTTATATCGGTGTGGGCCTACCTAGTGTTGGTGCTGTGTGGTTTCTCTCCCTCCATCTTCTATTCATCTATCTATCTAGCTACCTATCTAAATATCTGTCTGTCTATCTATCTATCTATTTATCTATCTATTTATCTATCTATCTATCTATCTATCTATCTATATATATCGATCTCTCTATTTATCTATCTATATATCTATCTATTTATTTATCTATTTTTATATATATTTAATTATGTATCTCTTTATATAATGATCTATCTATATAACGCTGTTTCTTTTCTTGTATCTTTTTGCTTTATTGTCTCTCTCTTTCTCTCTCTCTATCTCTCTCTATCTCTCTATCTATCTGTCTATCTATCTATCTATCTATCTATTTATCTATCTATCTATCT
>RQTK01000366.1:191455-198240 GCA_003991915.1 Elysia chlorotica | reverse complement strand
CTATCTATCTATCTATCTATCTATCTATCTATCTATCTATCTATCTATCTATCTATCTATCTATCTATCTATCTATCTATCTATCTGGTTAATTGCCCCATCTTTCATCAATGTCCACCTCTGTCTATCTATAATCTTTGATACATTTTTTAAATCTGTAAACGTGATTTTTTTCCTGCAAAAAACTAAAAGAGACACTTTGAAAATAAAATTGCAATACTCCATAAAGTAGAAACTATTTAAAACAAGAAAAAAATTAAACGTGCAACTTTCCCGCCTTTGCCCAAGTCTTTTACCCAATTCTTGGACAAGGGTTCAAGAACTCCAAGCCTATAATTATAAGCTACCCCTTCTTCTCTGATGGCGCAGTGAGATCCACAGTTTACGGAACTAGGATTCCCTTTTCTGAGTTGAGGCTAATCAACAGGGAACCAGGTCTAGATAACTCGAAAAGCAAAATAGTGCTAAAGAATAAAACAATTAATTTAAAGGCTTAGGAGACAATAAAGTCATCAATTTTTGGGGGCTTTGTTGTTGTTGTTTGTGTTTGTTTTTTTGTTTTTTTTTGGTCAGTTTCGCTCTCACCTTGGGTGACAGAATAGAAAAAACGCTATATATGTTGGCTGCAACGTTCCCAGAAATTCGCTAGGACGGATACATCTATTACAAGCACGCGTGGATTCAGCAAACGCTCTTTGTCACAGTAATCGGCTGGGTCATCATTGTGCTCGATCCCAGCCTTCATTGGAGTTGGGCGTGTGCGCTGAGTGCTGAACAAAAGGATGGGGGGAGGGAGGAGGCAAAGTCTCCCAGTAATAGCAGCGACCAGAAAATTAGTACTTTTGTGTATAAATTATGACTGCTAGCCATTTTTGAAATGAACGGAATAAAACTAGCGATGACCAATTGTCGGTGTCAGTATACTATGACCGCCTGATGCAGGAGTCAAGTTCTCCCCGCAATATATTTATGTAAAAAACAGAAAAATGCCAGACTTAGTCTTGGGGTCCGTCTACTATACAGCCTGTATAGTCCTGACATTAGACGCTAAACAACAAACCAACACTCAAAGATAAGAAGCGTGTACTCAACTATCGCTGTTTCATGGTAATCTGGTACTCCATTTTAGTGCCAATTCCAGCCTCCAATAGTGCTAATTAGTTCTCACGTTGGGCGTTAAACCAACGCAACTAAACTCAGCCCAAAAGTGCTAGGCGTGTGGGCTGACTGCTGAACCACCGCGGTTTGACAACTGGTTGGGTCGGTGTCAGTTTAATGTGACCGGCTGAGACTGGAGTCATGGTATCCCCGCCTGTCTCGTGTGTGGCCGCACATAAAATTGTCAGACGTCAGTCTTGGGACCCGTTCACAATATAGCCTATATAGTGCTGATGTTGGACATTAAACCAGCTCAACTCAACTTAACCGACCGCTTCTCCCCTTCCGCCCTTCACCGCGGCCAGTCAGACAACCCAGCGGCGGTGTAAGGGGCTCTAGAATAAGATCCTAGCCACACAAGACAGTCTAATCTAGCCACACAAGACAGTCTAATCTGGTGTTTATCCAAGACTTTGTTTGGGAATCTCTCCCGAGTTGTAGCTTTCTGCTTGGTCTTGTGGTAGTCGTGATACGCTACGGTCTCTGGTCTTTAGACTCAAGTCTGTCTCTCACTTGTGTTAGGAGAGGGAGAGAGAGAGAGAGGAAGAGAGAGAGAGAGAGAGAGTATCAGAAAGTAAGGGGGAGTAGAGATAGGGAGAGAAAGAGTCTCCAGTCTCCAGTCTATCTCTCCTTGGTGTTAGGAGAGAGAGAGTGAGAGAGAGAGAAAGAGAGAGAGAGTAAGACGGGGCCAGAGGTATAGACAGACAGAAAATGAGAGATCGAATAAAGAGAAAGCCAGAGAAAGATACAGAAAGAGAGATATAGAGAGAGACCACAAGAGAGAAACAGAGAGCCAAAGAGAGAGAAACTGAGAGATAACGAGAGATAGAGAGAGCGTCAGATAAAAACTGAGATAGAGATTTCTATAGAGAGTTCCAGGAAGTGCCAAAAAGACAGAGAGAGAGAGAGGGAGAGAGAGAGAGAGAGACTTCTAGAGAGAGTTCCAGGAAGTGCTCGAGAGAGAGAGAGAGAGACAGACAGACAGACAGACAGAGACAACAAGAAACAGAGGCAGAGAGTTCTAGAGAGATTTCCATAGAGTACCAAAGATTGAGAGAGAGTTCCAGAGAGAGGGGAGGAAGGGGGGTAGCACGCAGACTGAGTGCTAGGCGGGGACAGAGATTCGCGCGTCGCTCACACTGCCTGAAGATCCAGACCGACGGTACAGTGTACACTGCTCACCCGTGAGCCACGAGAGGCGCTCACTGCGACCACCGCACACCCTGGTCTAAGGATTGCCAAATACAGACACAAAATGGCTTTATTAATTTGCACATTACCATCCACATCTTGCAAAATCCGCGACAAAAGTTATCCTTTTTACATAAATTACAATCTTGAGGGAAAAGTTTAGTACTTTACCAACCATTACCTGACATTTTTAGTTTTATAATAACTTGATTTGAATTCTGCATTTCGTGGATTACCCTGTGGTTTTGTGTTAAAGAATCAAGAAGTGACAATTAGGCTTGTTTGTCATAGACGCAGTGATTCGGTAACTAAACAAACAAACTTATAACTCGAAGGAACAAATTGTGACAAAAAGTGTATCTTTTTAAGGTACCCTGATAAGACCTTGGTAGATACAAGCACATGAATTTTTCATGAAGCGTCTTTAATTCATGTTTTCAAGTCAATTTGTTGGGGTTTTTTATATAAGGTAAAAAAAAGTTTACCTTACATAAAACAGGCTGGAATTATAATATTAACCAACACCATTCAAAATTAAATCAAATCGTACAATCTGGAATACTACATTTGGAACTCAGCGCAGTAAAAGTGAACTGTTTTCTTTTTGTCCTTTTTTTATTTCTTTGGATGGAGTGTACGGAGCGGCCCTGATTGGAACACAGTTATGTCCCTTATTGCCGCCCGAATGTTTTTATTGTGATGGATTTGTATTTACCGTGTCTGTTGGATAGCGTGTCTGGGACGTTTTGTATGGATAGTTCTGGCATCGACGCATATATACAAACACACGGAGACGAGCTCAAGTTGTTTCTGTGTGGTTTTTATGAGACAAAAAAATGGTAAGATATCACTCTTGATTGTTTTTTTTTAAGTCTTGTTTTTAGGCGCTTTTGTACAGTTGTTTTTTTTTTTTACTTTCATTCGTTTTTTTTGTTGATGTTGTTGCTACGGCTGCTGCTGTTAATGTTGTTGTTGTTGTTGTTGTTGTTGTTGTTGTTGTTGTTGTTGTTGTTGTTATTGCTGTTGTATTTGTTGCTGCTTCTGCTGTTGTTGCTGTTGTTGTTGTTGCTGCTGCTGTTGGTGGTGTTGTTTTCTTTGTTATTTTTGTTGTTGTTGTTTTGTTATTCAAATTTTGTTCAATTATTTTCTACTCTCCTTGTCTTTTTGTATATATGTTGTCTAAATATTAGTTTTCAATTTTCAAGTGTGTTGAAGTTCAAAACAACATGATTCATTGATCCCAAGCGCAACCGTTCCAAACAACATGACATCAATCGATTTCATCACAGTTTGTTGTTTTTCTTTTTGTTCACGATATCTGATACGTGTTTTGATTTCAAATGGCCTTTTTCATATAATTTAGTGGGTTGTTTTTTCACATGCCACAATGGCCTGATAGTTTTGGCTAGCGAAATGAGGAAAACATTTTCTAGCATTATTAGGAAACACGACTGAATAAAAGTGCTTAAAATGTTATGTTTCCAATTAATTTACAATTGGTATAGGGCCAGAGAATTATTTTTTTTTTTATTCTGTTCCTCTCAATCCTCTCCCACCTATCTCTCTCTTTCTCTCTCTCCCCATCTATCTATTTATCTATCTGTCTCTCCCTTTTTTTAACTCTCTCTCTCTTTCGTTCTCTCTCTCCCTCTTTCTCTCTTCCGTTCTCTCTCTTTCTCTCTTTCTGGTTTTATCTCTACCTGTCTTGCTCTCTCTCTATCTCTCTCTTTCTCTCTCTCTCTCTCTATCTCTCTCTCTCTCTCTCTCTCTCGCTCTCTTTCTTCATCTGCCATACAAATCTCTCTCCGTATATCCCATCCTGTATATGTTTCACTTTTCAAAATACAACTACAAGCACACACGTTTTAATTAGTTTTTCTTTCAATTTATTTAGCTCTATATAGATGAAAGCTCTCACATTTGAGACGTTCCTAAACAAAAAGGGCATCATTGGAACATTGGAACATTGGAACGTTATTGGAATTTTATTAGATGCATCTTTGAGAGTGCGTTCCTTAAAATGGTTTGGATTTATCGAATCTGCAAAAGGAACCAAAAGTTAAGTTTCACAGGATAGGTGGAGTTAAATATAAAACAACATTGGCTCACTAGTTATGGTCTGCCCTTAAATTTTTTAAATATTTTTATTATTGTTTATGTACATTATTATTAGTATCATTATAATTGTTATTATTATTATTATTATTATTATTATTATTATTATTATTATTATTATTATTATTATTATTATTATTAATATGTTTAATATCACTATTACTATAACCATTGATAATAACATCGCCATTTATTATTACATACACTATAAAAAGTCAGTATTTGAAACGTCTTAATGAATCAAAACGGTTGTATCAGTATGTTTTTTGTGCAGTTGTTTTTTTAAATTACTTTGTAGGATTCCTATGTCTTCAACTGGGTTGTCTTGCATCTAAAACCTATTTCATTTAAGAACTGATATTAATTTTCATCATTAAAAAATCGACTTTAATTGTTAATTGTTTTTTTTTTCGAAGTGTAATATTTCGTTCGTCCAATTTGCATTACTGTTCCTACAAATCTTAATATTTCTTGTTTTCAAAATTCCTACTTAGTTTTAATTGATTATAAGAGTCTAAGGAAACGCTAAGTAAAGGGTCGCATATTAATGTTTGTTCGGTCAAAACATTAGGAAAAAAATGATATATTTATGATATATTTTCAGTTCACCTGTTGTACAGTGCAGTATGTATATACCGCTGATACTCAGGGGGGCGCGGTGGTCTAGGGGTAGTGTTTTTTATCATCCGATGATTGCCGTGTCTTTCTAATAAACCGTCTCGCCTGGGGGTCGCAATGTCTGGTTCTGGCTCCTCTCACAGCGTGAGAAAGGGGTGTGGGAAGGGGTGGGTGGGGTAGGAAGGGTGGGAGGCGGGCACCAAAGGGAATCATGAAGTAATTTACGCCTGCATATCTATTTACTATCACTTCCTAGTGTCTGTTGTCTGTATCTGTGCCTGTCTGTCTGGCGGGTTGTCTGTATCTGTATCTGTGTCTGTCTGTTTGTCTGGCGGCCTGCCTGTATCTGTGTCGTCTATCTGGCTGGCGGCCTGTCTTAAGTTTCGACCTTTTGCTTCACTCGCCGTCTCCGTTTTGATTGTAATTATTGTCTTTATTGATGCATAGCTTATCGCATTTTCCGATAATTTGTTATACTATATAGATATGTATTGAAGAAGATAAAACTAGTAGAAAATTTATGTGAATAGATTATTATTAATAGTAAGATAGATGGACATATAGATAGATAGATAAGATAGATAGATAGATAGATAGATAGATAGATAGATAGATAGATAGATAGATAGATAGATAGATAGAGACAGACATAAAGGCACAATGAACATGAACCAGGCGTATTTGAAACTCATGAAAACAAATAGAAAAATAGTAGACAAATATTAAGATACTGAAAAGAGAGATAGATAATTCAGGGAATGAATGGAAGAATAGATATAGAAAACTGACCACAAAAAGCGAGTGATAAAGGCGGAGGCGGAGACGACCTTCCTTAATGGAACTGTAAAGCTGTAAAGCTCCGTCTTAGCTTGAGAGTCTACAGCGTTAGCTCTGGAAGCAAAGGAAAACGTTAATACATGGTACTAACAATACAGTACTCAGAGAAGAAAGCCCGTCGTCTAATCAATATCACCACGGAAATGGTGGTGTGAAGGAAGGGTCATATAGGGACAGAAAGGTGAGAAAACACACCATACAAAACTGGTAGGTCTGATATGTATCTTGTCTGCTTGAAAGTCTGCAAGTGTTTTGTTGGATTGAGTGGTGTAAAGTACTGTAAACTCGGATGATATACTAACTATATGAGCGGCAGAGTAAATGAAATTTTGGGAGGCTAAATGACATTTTGGGAGGGAATATAGTGTGGTAGGTGTTCTATATGAGCGGCAGAGTAAATGAAATATTTGGATGAAATATAGTGGGATAGAAAGCTAAGGAATACACACGTTTTAATTAGTTTTTCTTTCAATTTATTTAGCTCTATATAGATGAAAGCTCTCATATTTGAGACTTTCCTAAACAAAAAGGGCATCATTGGAACATTGGAACATTGGAACGTTATTGGAATTTTATTAGATGCATCTTTGAGAGTGCGTTCCTTAAAATGGTTTGGATTTATCGAATCTGCAAAAGGAACCAAAAGTTAAGTTTCACAGGATAGGTGGAGTTAAATATAAAACAACATTGGCTCACTAGTTATGGTCTGCCCTTAAATTTTTTAAATATTTTTATTATTGTTTATGTACATTATTATTAGTATCATTATAATCGTTATTATTATTATTATTATTTAGATAGATAGATAGATAGATAGATAGATAGATAGATAGATAGATAGATAGATAGATACAAATGAACAAATG
>RQTK01000366.1:124236-150929 GCA_003991915.1 Elysia chlorotica | reverse complement strand
AACAAACCAACTCAAACTATGAAAAAGTAATGTGTCAAAAACATTTGATGGGGAAAATTTGGGGGAAAATCCAGTTTTAGTAGTAGGGTAAAGAGAGGGAAGTTTAGGAAAAGGAAGCGAAATGGAAGAGGGAAGATAGAAAGAGACAAGTTAGGATTATGGTTAAAGTGCTAGTCTCTTAAAACAGAACCCTTAAATCAGACGAATGGGCGGCGCTTTTTGCCTTACGGCGACATAAAATGTTCCTGATAGTAGCACTTTTACCACTTAGTAGATTAACGATTCTGTTTGGATATAAAAAATAAGTGTTTGTCAAGACTGTTTAGTGATCTAGTACTTGTAAGCCTTATGTAGCTTAAATGTTTATACAAAAGTACTGATTCATATCAATCATCAAATATGCGATTATTTCAGTCTTAATACTATTTTGAGATTTAGTTGTCCGATAGCTTTGTTATCGAAACCATTTTCATTCTTATTTTCACTTTTTATGTGAATTATTTGAATACTTGAACGTTTCATTCTCGCTGGAGTGAATTGTGCTTGTATGCTTATCCGTCCAAGTTTTCATTTTCATTTTTAATTGACCTTACAAGAATTTCAGGGACATGACAATTTATAGATCTACCCCTACCCTTAAGGTCGAGTTTCTTTGCGTTAGGGAATTAGTTCTACGCAAAGGGTTAAACTCTTAACTTGTATCGCCATCTCAATATAAAGCCGGTTTTTTCCAAACATGCTCAATAAAGGTTTATGTAAGTGAAGACTCTATGCCGCCATAGGCATAGCTATCACTTCTATTTGATGTATGTGTACTGTAAATTGTAACTGCATATTATTTTTATAGACTGATCGAGACGTGACAATATCGAGGTTCTATCTCAATATAAGTAATTAAGGCAGATAGAACATTTGTATGCTCAGGTCACGCGATAAACTTAAGATGTTAGGGAGATAAAGAAGAGAATGAGGTGTAAATGATATTTTAGTTAATTTTGTTATTAAAAATTTTTACTAGTACAAAAAGCTATCGATGCGCCCTAGATACTAACAATGTATCGCAATTGCGATCGTAAAATTCATGAAAACTTTAAAGTTTGCATTGTAAATGTTCAAAGGGTGTATGAAAAAAAAGAATTGAGAAAACAGTATCAAAAATGGAATGCTTACATTTTGACATACGAGATAAAAAACATTATCTGCAAGAGAGATTATTCTGTTATAACATTTTCTTCAGTTGCAATTGATTAGGAAAATACGGACCACAAAGGAAAACTGTGTTTGGGTTTATTTCAGTCCCTACAAATGGTTGATTGAGATGGATTTTTTTTTTATTCTTCCCGCTAAGATGTCTACGTTCATTGAATGAAAATCAGTTGAAACGTGCAATCATTACGCATATAACGTTATGACAGCTTTTCAGTTGAATATAATTATTATTATATTCCCAGAATACTCTTACTTATCTAGCTTAGTTAACCTCCACTGCTTTTTTTTTTTTAAATTACTATGTTTTTATGCGACATACAATCGCTTATGGACACTGTTATTTGTATTGTTGCCATAGATACGCGCATGACCAATAAAATTACGCCGCAATAACATTATTTATACTTAACTTGTACATACTAGACCTGTTTACGCGTAACCCTCCGCTGTGGGTCCATTGTGTGCTCTGCACTTTGTGGTTTGTACATAAAAAAGTCCCATAGTATTAATTCTCAATGCCGTAGGTGGAAAAGTGATGTTTCTTCAAACTGTGTCTGATTGGTTTCCATGTGATATATACTGCTTTCGATACAACCAATGGTTGTTAATTGTTTTGTGCATAATCCAGATTTGTTAAGCAAACGTATTTATTGTCTGTGAAAGAACGTGTGCATGTTTATCCAAGCATCGTAGGGTCGAATGCTTATGAGTATTAGTCGTCCTTATGTATAAGGCTAACAGTTTGTGGTTTCTATATGATGCCGATGACTAGTTGGTTGGGGCATGACTCCTGATTTGTGATAACTGTTGATCATGTTTTACCGTAAGTTTAACATTGGTTTGGATGCAGCAGTAACCATAGTTTTAGACGTAAAACGAGAAGTCCTAGAGGAAAATCACTCTTTAAGTGTAAGTCTAACAGTTTGTGGTTTCTATGTTTCTATATGATACAAATGTCGTGCAATGACGCATTGGTTGGGGCTTGACTCCTGATTTGTGATAACTGTTGATCTTGTTCTACCGTAAGTTTAACATTGGTTTGGATGCAGCAGTAACCATAGTTTTAGACGTAAAACGGGAAACCGTAAAAAAAAAAATCACTTGCTTGTATTGACCCATGCTTGTGGAAGTTATAGTTTTAATAAAAATAATTTGAAAGACCTTTAGGTATAGTTGGTTCTCTTTGCAGAGGAATAATGATGGTAATGAAACTACAGAAATTTAAAGTAGCCCTAGAATATTCTAATTAGATAGAAGCTTAAGTAGGTCTATTGCGACGTAAGAGATTTAGTTAGCAAAAAGAGGGAAATATTATCAAGATACGCTCGTAGTAACTGCTTTTCGTGCAAAAACTGAGAAGTTTAACTACATAAAAAGTAGTATCTTACTACTACTAGTTGCAATGAGCCGTCAACAAGAAGAGTGGTTTTGTGCAATCTCTAAGTTACGTTGGTCCAATATCACCTTACACGCTTAGTCACTGTAATAACTAATTCTATTGATATAATTGAATAGAAGATGTCCTTGTAAATATTTTTTTAGCTGTGTAACTCAGTAACTAAAGTTCACTCGAATGTTAAAGCCTGCAAAGGTTGTACAAAGCAATTGTCTCAGAATTTCATCAACCCTATAGCTTAAATCATTTCGGTCATCATAGAAACAAAGTGACTCACATTTATACGACACAAGCCATGTTCATGAATATGCTTGGTATCTTCTGTTTCAAAAAAAAATAATGATAAGTATTTTGAAAATTTTAAAAATAATAATGATAATAATTAATAATAATAATAATTATGTTTAAATAAAATGTTACTTGAACAATCGAGATAATTACAACGAAAGGTTTCTGGTTCACTCTGACAAATTCTTTAAAAGATTTCTTTGCTTCTTAATTAAAAAAGTGAAACAGAATCGAGGTTGGCTTTTGTACTATAAGACGACTGAAAACGCACAAAACCCCTAACTCTGGTAAAATTAATAAGAAGACAGAAACCACAACAACAAAGATATTAAAACTAGGCATAACTAAGTCCTATACAAACATTTCCCCATCAAGGCGTTAAGAAGACACTTACAGCAGAAAGGATTCCGTCGGAGCTGGGATTATCCATTCCTAAAAGCTAGGACTATGGATCTTCTGATGGAAAAAGGAGTTTAAGTAGTCAGAGGTTAAATTTAATTATTTATAAACATCATGCGATGTCTAGTCCTTGCTAAAACCCAAATTATTGAGTGCAGGAATTAAAAATTTTTTTTAGAAAGACTAAAATACTTGGTATAATCACAAGTTTATGGGTAAAAATTATGAAATTTTTATCATCTTGATAATAATGGGCAATATAATCATCACCATCATCATTATCGCCATCATCGATTGTTATCATATCGTCAAATGTTATCATCTTCAACATTATAATAAGAAGAAGAAGAAGAAGAAGAAGAAGAAGAAGAAGAAGAAGAAGAAGAAGAAGAAGAAGAAGAAGAAGAAGAAGAAGAAGATCATCATCATCATCATCATCATCATCATCACAACATCATCATCATCATCATCATCATCATCATCATCATCATCATCATCATCATCATCATCATCATCATCATCATCATCATCATCATCATCATCATCATCATCATCATCATCATCATCATCATCATCATCATTTTCATCAATCTTAAACGATTATCAGTTATCCCTACTGTGCTTTCGTAAGGTCATTATTTATGAGAACTACACAATATAACCATTCTTAGATCGGTAGCACTTAACTAGAGATAATTATATCTTTAAAACTATGACTGCTTAGTTACAGGTGGTTTAGCTTGTAAACTAACGAAGTTCAACGTACAGCTCATGTTTGTTTTTAGATCACTTGTCATATCATGTTTGTTCTTAGACCACTTGCCCGTATGGCAAGAATTCACTAACCGTGGTATCTTTTTTCAGCATATAATATCACTGCACCGATGGGTTTAAAATTGTTTGTATTGGAGACGTTAAAATTAAGAAAAAAAAGTTCACAATCAGCCATACTTACTGGAAGATTAACCATGATCAAACTGTTATCCATGTCAGTGATGATATTTAAAACATCTTACTGTAAATAATGTAACTGCCAACTTAATCACAACAAACACCATCGGAAATCCCCGTTATTGTTGTTACTGACGTTATACATACACCTTGTTCATTACATCAATACCACCATCGTCTTACTGTTGATATTCTGGCTATCAGTCTTGTTAATGCTATAAACTCATCGCTTCAAACTATAATAAAATTGTAACCGCTACCACTTCGATGCTGGGAATCATCGTTGCTTTGCCAGTGTAAATTGAAGTT
Source organism: Elysia chlorotica (assembly GCA_003991915.1). Lineage (NCBI taxonomy): Eukaryota > Metazoa > Mollusca > Gastropoda > Plakobranchidae > Elysia > Elysia chlorotica. The sequence continues at coordinate 146,377 of RQTK01000366.1, read as the reverse complement.
CATGTGTCCCTTATAGGCGATTAATAATTATATTACCAGTGATCGTATCACTGGGTTGTTTTGGGGGTTTTTTTATTTAAAAAGGAAAAAAAAACAGTAGTCGATACTACTACTGTAGTATACCCCACCCAATTTGGTTGATCACAATGTAAACTCTAGCGATTCTGAAATCGCGACGATGAATATTATTGTTCTTTGATTTTTACTGTGGTATATTAATTCTATGTATGATATGTAACCATGTCTTAAACAAATAACATGTACATGTATTTTTTTTTGAATAACAAACACTATTTATACGGCTCGTTATGTTATGCTAATACTGAAGTACCTACCACACTAGACATCCATGTAAAGTATGTGTAATAATTAATACCGCTTACCAGCCTAGTCACCCGAACAGTCGATGTGGTTCTACTTACTCAGCTAGCGTATTCTTCCTCCCTCTTTTTCTTCTTTCATTCTGCCTTCGTGAAACGTCCTCCCGGCCCTCTGGGGTGGTTGTTGTTTTTTTTTCAGGTTTTTTAGATTTTTATTTTGTTGATTTAGTTATTTCATAACTATACCAAATCGAGTGTATTTGTTCTTCAATCTTCCTGATTTTTTTTTCTATCTTTCTTTTATTAATCTCTACTTTTCTCTGTTTCCTTTATCTACATTAGTCTTCCTTCCTTCTCTTCTCTCTCTCTATCTCTCTCTCTTTCTTCTCTCTACTCTTCTCTCTCTCTCTCTCTATCTCTCTCTCTCTCTCTCTCTCTCTCTCTCTCTCTCTCTCTCTCTCTCTCTCTCTCTCTCTCTCTCGCTCTTTGTCATTTACCTCATATTCTTCTGCCCTCTGTTGCTTTTAGCCGTTTCTTCCTCACCTCCCGTTGTATCAATCTCCCTCTTCAACTACAACAACTCCTGTACCCCCATTATCTTTCTTACCCTACACTCCTGCAAATTGACAAATTTTCTTTATGCTTAAAACACTCCTCTTGAAACCTAGATTTCGTTTTCTAGCAACACACAGAGAGATGTAGACACCCGACCCCACTGAGCCTTCATCTTAACAAAATTCTCCCTTGACAGTCGAAATCAATTCTAAAATTATCTTTTTATTACCTACATTAACCTTCTTTGGATCTTCTTACCTCTTCTAAGAACCTCTTCAAGGTAGAGTCACCAGGTTAATTTTAATTTTTTTAATTTTTTTTCGTTTTCCTCTTATTTTTAATTGATTATTCGACCACTCCCTACCTCCCGTCCGCTGTTCTTGTAACTCCCTACTCCTGTCCTATCAATGCATAATAGATTATGAAATAGATAATGAATGAAGGAATGAAAGGGAAAGAGAAGAGAGAGAGAGAGAGAGAGAGAGAGAGAGAGAGAGAGAGAGAGAGAGAGAGAGGCATGAAATAGGATTGTATCAAAATATCGTTTAGCTGATCTTTGTATATATATTATATGAACTAGCAGCTGTGAATTTGCTGAAAATGATTTCATACAATAAACCAATGTTACATAGACATGCAGTTTGTCTTTTCGTCTCTTCAAAACGTTCAAAACATGTGCCATAAACTAAAATTGCCTTTTTGTAATTGCTGATTCTTTTACAGATAGCGCGAATTCTTTGAAGTTCTGTCGAAAAATTTAACGCAGCAATAATATTATTTTGGTGTGGAGATGAAGAACTGGGAACGGTGTTTTGTTGATGCAGTTTTGGTTGATAAGATTTTAATGGTTTGAATAAAAATGATCTATCTTTTACTACATATTTAAATTAATAGATTTGTTGGCGATAATAGCCCTAGCTGAGTATTTAAGTGCTGAAAATGTTAGTTTGGCAGAACAAGCTAAATATGCTACAATAAAAAAAAGGATTTCTAAAACATTGTCTAACATGCTGTATGCGTAGCGAGTACAACCAGAACGTAGATTTATTTACACGGCTTAGGTGTATTTAGATTCCCTATTCAGGCGTCTTTAATCTACTTCTTCTTTGTACTTTCTACCATACGTATACGTAGTACATAGAGAAAAAAGTTGACCTAGCTTAGACACTCGACTTATCATGTATTTTAAATCCATAGTGTACAATATTTCTATGTGCTTTGTAATATAACTCATTCACACGCGGTGATATGTGGTATTTAACATAGTTTTTCAAATGAGATCCCATAAAGAAACCAAAATATTTGCCTTAAGATAGTCTGCGTCTATAATCAAGTTGTTGCAATGCATTCAACGCACTGAGTTAGATAAAAATTAGGCTTCGTGGAAAATAAACATCTAAGTAAAATTAATACTTTTGACTTTTCTTAAATTCGCAAGTTTTTATTGCACAGTTTGAAATATTCGCTTAACTGGCAACTCAAAATGTGATCGTGATTAGGCACTCAAAGATAAAAGCCAATAAAAAGCCAAGAAACCATTTGCGAACAGGAGCGAGCCCTGTGGAATACATAAACAAAAATACATAACAGGAGTGGCGATAATAACAGTTATACATTGGCAAAAGAAATAAAGAAAATTATAGATTGAACTGTTTTTATTCAGAAACAGTAACTGTTGTATTTGAAGGGTGATAATAATTTTAACTTAAATACCAATCAGTTCCTTTCAGTATTTTGATTGAAGAATAGTATTGACAATTTTAGCCTTAGGTCTTATAACAATATTAACTTAGATGTCTAAAGATGAGTGTAGATTAATGACAGGTGGAATCTTATTATTAGGAAGAGTAAGAGTATCAGTTTAACATCTTGTACACGCCTATTTAGAGCGATGTGTCTTTTTTTTCGTTTTCTTGAAAAAAAAAATGAGCAACTTACAGCATTGTGCTTCAGAAGTTTTGCTTTACATCCGAATTATATAACTATAAGGTTGTTTTGTTTTGGGTTGTTTTTTGTTGTTTTGTTTTTTTGCAGTGGATGTGTAGTGTCATTTTATTCCTACTGAAAGTAACGACATTCAAAGAACAACATTGATAGCATTAAAAAATTAAATCATTTGTAATGGTATACGAAACTAAAAACAGTACAGATGTAGCAATGAAATGGTGCTAGCATTGTAATAAAGTTGGAGCACAAAACGGATATAAAACTTAAACACGTCTCTTCTTTAAAACACCAAAACCATTTGAGGAGTGGGTGTCTAGGGCTAGTAAGTAAAATAATGCAGCAAACTTGCGATTCGCCTAAATATAAGAAGGCTGACTACGAGTTGTAAGCTATCACGATGGTGTAGCCACGACTTCAGGGCCTCAAGTACATCGTTACAATAGCTTAAAACTCGTCACAAACTTTCTTATTCTTATTAACTTAAGGTGAGGTATAAGCTACCGCGACTTTTTAGATCTCTACCTAGGATAGGCTACAATACAATACAACTGGGAGAGAAGGGTTTTAAGTTACAGAGTTTCTCTCATTCATGACGTAGTGTTGGCAACAGTGCCCAACTTCTCATGTACAAATTGGCGGAACTGTTACAGGTAATGCGGTTATGCGCATGTCACGAATGTCAGACGTGCTTCATCCGTCATGATCTCACAGTTTTGGAAGTCGCACGTTTCTAAAATTAACTTCTTTGAAGCGTCATGTCAAGAAAACCTAGTCGGCTGCCTCATCTTCAAAACTAATTGACTACAAGCCATGGCTGCGATCTTAGGGAATTCTTCAGGAATGTTTATAGCCAGCTAGTTACGTAAATCTTGTGATATTCTGCTTACCCCAAAAATATTCGCTTTTTTGTTTTTTGTTTTTTTTTTCTATTTATTTGTTGTTGCTTTTTATCTTGTTGTTTTTTCTTGCTATAAAGCAATATGTCGTTAGATTTCAGAAGATACCACTCTTCTTTGTTGTTTATTTAAGCCATTCATTTTGTGCTTAGACTTAACTTTTTAACCATAGTTGGATATAGAGTTGTGCATTTTTCTTAACTTGGAAAACACTAGACAAGACATAATCGTGAAAGTAGATTAGTTTAAAAGACTTTGAAGTGATGGGCTCTGAACACGGCCTTCAGTGATATTTTTTTCCTTTATAATTATCAAAATGGTTTCCTATTCAAAAGGGTATAAGACAGTACTGAATTCACTCGCCTCATTTCTTTAGTTTTTATACCGAGCCCATGAATAGAAGATATGCAAGAGAATACTTAATGGTAGCCATACATCTAGGGGCTAAAATTGAGGGACTTTAGGTATGCTGACGACACAGCATTGCACTCCGCGACAAATATCTGGATATCTTTGCTCAAACAGCCAAAATTTGGAATTTAAGCAAACGTGAAGATAACTTTGTTTGATCCTGACAGACGTGATGTTGATTGGGTAAAAGGTGGAACAGTATGTGCAGAGCAATTTCAAGATAGATGATAGAATTTGTGGAAATGGCAAGTGCTTAAGAGAAATGAAATGCAGAATGGCTCAAATGAAAAACAAAATTGAAAAACTTTGAAGAGGAAGCAACAAACACAAAAATGATTGATAAGATCTTGTACTTTCCCATTGTGATATAAGGGTGCAAGATTGGACAATTGCAAAATCAGACGAAAGATACTGTGTCCTTTTTAATAAAAGTGCTAAGAATAATCAGAAAAACTTGGATTGCACTCAAGCAGAACGAAGACATACTAAAAGAAACTTAAAATCAATCCAACTGGCTTTATCCAAACCCAAAGAGGTGTTTGTAAAACATTAGGGGCAAGGAAAAAAGTCAGTGTGGCAAGAGGATGGGTGAATGACATCAGCGACTGGCTACGAAGGTGGAACACCAAGGCAGGAAGAATAGCTCAAGACAGGGAGCTTTTCAGGAGGATCGTGCGGGAGGTTACGTCTGATACAGCAGAGAAGCGAACATGATGATGATGAGGAGGAGGAGGAGGATGATGATGATGATGATGATGATGATGATGATGATGATGATGATGATGATGATGATGATGATGATGATGATGATGATGATGATGATGATGATGATGATGATGATGATGATGATGATGATGATGATGATGATGATGATGATGATGATGATGATGATGATGATGATGATGATGAGGATGATGAGGATGATCATCCTGACGCATGGGATTCAATTTCATTTTGTTCAACATCTCTCTCCTTCATCCTTCACTTTTTACTCCTATACTGCTCCATCTTAGTTACGGCTTCCAAGTTTCATTATTATTTCGTTCTATCACCTACCAATCGCATTTGGGTTTTATTTTTTTTTCTCTCACCACCTCTTTCATTTATGATACGGAAATAGCCCTAGCTCGCATATTTCCTTGTGACCCCTCCATCATACACTGTAGGCTCTATTGATGGCTTCCAATTTAATTGTCTTTCTTCACTCTCGTAAATTGGGTCGTTTTTATGATCCAGTCTCTCACACAGGCCTCAGCTTTCAGTTTTGGCTTCCCACATATTTATGTTCTTCAATTGTATACCTTTGATCCAATCTACTGAGTGTCAATATTTAGTACAACAGGTCAAATATATCGGACACCAATCGTCAGCAATGGCGAAACTAACAACGAAATAGAGTTCCGAATTGCACAAGCTAAATAAGCGTTTAATAAACTAAAAGAAGGTTTTATGTTTAGTAAAAATTTCAAGAGATCTAAGACTAGGTGTAATAAACATATCATTATGTATTGTCCTTACTTCTCTACCGAGCGGCATCGAGGACTCACTACAAAGAATAGGTATAAAAAACTTGAAGCTTGTGAGATATAGATATTTTGACGACTAGGAAGAACAAGCGAAAAAGACAGAAGAACAAACAATGAAATCTTGAGAACTTTAGGGGTAAAATGCACAAACATGGGGTAGCTTACGTCTCGTCGTAATCCTTCTTATTCTTTTGTTGATACGACGAGACGTAAGCTACGTCTTATTTGTGCTTTCTACCATAGGTTTTAGAAGAGAACTGATATCTTTCACACGGCATCATAAACTGTCATATTTTGTCACAGAACAAGGTATGATAGTCTACCACAAACAATCCTAGCTGGAGGAATGGATGGGTACAAGAGGGAGAGGAAGGCCCAGTATGAAGTGATATGACGACATACAAGAGTGAACAGGTAACCAACTGCATAAGAACCACTGACTGGCGTAAAACCGTTTGGCTGGGAATTCTATGGCACGCGGGCCCTGAATGTGAACGGCAACATAGCATGCCATGATCTTGTATAAATCTTTTTTCATACATCTAATTTATGGTTTTTATGGTTTGTTTCGTATATCTAATTTATGGTTTGTAAAATTAATGATGTCGGACGCTGACAGCGTCCGATGGCATAGTGTGTTTACTATTTCGTTTAGTTAGATATTTAGACTGACCAAATAGTTTACAGTTACTTTATTTGGCCCGGAACTACTCTAGTTTCGTTTTGTAAGTCTCCTTTCAGCCTTGCATGCCTGCAATCAAAGATTCAGCAACATTTTTACGATCATAATCATAGATCTAGATCTAGATTCAGAGCAAAATTTGCATTTCGAGGTTGTTTATGCACAAGATTAGACCTACACTATCAAATGAGACATCAATTTGTTCACAATTGGATTACCTTTCTAATGAATATACTTACAACCATTCCAGGACTATATGTATATAAATATGCAGGTGAGAATACATATGTAAATTTATTTTTATTTTTTTTGAAAAACAAAATTTTTCAGTTAGTTCAGCCCAAAATAATTTTTTTTTTCAAAACACCACCATAAAAATAACATTTTCAAAAACTTCATTCAATTTCCTTCAATTTGATGTATGATATGTGCATGTTATTGCTTTTAGTTGTAATTTTATAGGGATATTAAAAAATCAATACTCAGTACAAAAAAGGGCAAGGGAAAAAACCTATCGAAAACAAGGGAAAAAACATATCGGTTTAAGAGTTAATACATCTAGTGTATGGTTTCTTTCGTATATCTAGTTTATGGTTTGTTTAATACATCTAATTTATGGTTTGTTTAATACATCTAGTTTATGATTTGATTAATGCATATAGTTTATGGTTTGTTTAACACATCTAATTTATGGTGTGTTTCATTCCATTCATCTAATTTATGGTTTGTTTTATAATACATGTAGTTTATGGTTTGTTTCATACATCTAGTTTATGATTTATTTAGTACATCTAGTTTATGTTTTGTTTCATACATCTAATTTATGGTTTGTTTTATACATCTAGTAAATGGTTTCTTTAATACATCTAATTTATGGTTTGTTTCATAAGCTAATTTATGGTTTGGTTAATACATCTAGTTTATAGTTTTTTAACACTTCTAATTTATAGTTTCTTTAATACCTTTAATTTATGGTTTGTTTGATACATAGATAGAAAGAAGAAGGTAACTAACTTAAGCTTCTTGCTCTTAGCATCGAACACTAAAAGGTATATTGGGAGAAGCCAAGATGTTACAAAGACATCTCTTCCATTCTTCACATTTAGGTCTTTCTGAGTTATTGGTTCTAACTCATATGATTTTCTCTCTCTCTCTCTCTCTCTCTCTCTCTCTCTCTCTCTCTCTCTCTCTCTATTTATCTATCTATCTATCTATCTATCTATCTATCTATCTATCTATCTATCTATCTATCTATCTATCTATCTCTGTCTCTATCTCTCTTTTTTTCTGGTTACTTACTATTGGATTATATATTCTGTTTAAATTCCTATCATACATCTTTAATTAATGTTTTTCTTTTCCATTATCGTACAAACTTAATCTTTCATAACAATCGCTAACAAAATTCATAGAATAATATCAAGATCTCTCCCCTATGTGGTTCTATCGACTATATCGCGTTCTCTCACGCATTCAAACACTTTTAATTTGTACCCTTTGCTTCTATCTCACACTTTCAGTTATATCTACTATGTCATTCTTTTATTTCTTTTTCTGCTTTATTGTCTCTGTAACTGAATATAAGCCTACCAAGATCCACTGTATCCAAAAACCATTACTCCCCACTATCAATAAGTGTAAATGTCCCATAATTTCCGAGGCACTTGGTTTTACAATCCTCCGTAGCACCACAAACATGGCGTCTAGTGGCTGTGCACAAGTCCGAAAGCCTCATTCCATGACATGCGGATGAATACATCTAAACTAGTGCAGGCCTCATCTCACCCAGAAATCTCGGCGCAAAATTGACTTCGCTTATTTCATTGGCTGTCAATCATAACTTCGACCCTTGACCCCAAATATCGCGCCTTCCCCAGAGTTTCTAGTTGGGACTGGTCTTTCTCACAAAATTGGAATTGAGATCTGGATTAATAATTAAGTTAGCAAAAAATCGAATGGCTCTATATAATGACAAATTCTGCCCGTCTATCTATATGTCTGTCTGGTTGGCCTTCTATCTGTGTCTCTATCTCTGTGTCCTTCTCTCTCTATGATTGTTTATTTGTCTCTCTTCGCTCTCTCTCTCTCTCTCTCTCTCTCTCACTCTCTCTCTCTCTGTCTCTCTCACCTCTCCTTTCTATCTCTTTCATTGTCGATGTCACGCTCTTTTTCATGCTTATATCTCTCCCTCTCTCCCCTCTCTCTCTCTTTTTATCTATCTATTTATCTATCTGTCTGTCTATCTATCTATATAATAATTTGCTCTATCGTCGGTTTATATATATTTTTACAGAAAGCATAATATATACATATATTGTGCACATAATCTTTTTTCTGCAGGCATAACTAAAAAACGTGATACGATCTGTTGTTCCAAACAAGCGAAGAACAGAATCCGGGGTATATAATTATGAGGATAATGCATAATTTATATTTAGAGCAGAATTCCTCTAAAAAGTCGTTAATATTTAATGCACTAATGACCTAAGGCACGGCAGCTGCTTGTAGTTTACGTCGAAAACATAATAATTTGTTTTCAGGGCACAGAAAAGCAATTGTAATGTCATAATAACTTTCCTTATTACCAAAGTACTGCCTGTAAAAAGACATTTTTAAACTTCAAAGAGTGGAGAGTGATAATTTTATCTCTTTAAAAACTCTTGACAAATTGGAATGTTTGGCACCAAACCGACCTGTACTAGTTTAGAAACACTTGAGATTTTTCGCCCGATGTTCTTAACAGCTAAGATTGTATTTAAATTTCAGTGGGAATTTATCAAACTACGCTTCCAGAAGGTGTAGATCTAAATAGAATTTGCTTACACAGAGCAGCCTGTGGTGTAAATTTAATTTAAAAAAAGATCGTAGCCCCATCCAAACTGGCAAACTGCGCACCAGATTCCAATCTTGGGTGGGAAAGGTTATCAGGCCAGCAGCGGCACATAACTCATGCCTCCAAAAATAATGTGGTGCGATTTTATATTCCAGGGAGATAATTATCTTTTTGCTCCAAGGGCTCGGAGAAGCCGGCAAAGTCTACACAATGATTGACACCGAATTTGCTGCTGTTTTCTATTTGTTTCGTATCGATACCTTGTTATCTGGGTTTCTGTGGCAAACCTGTATTATCTTAGAAAAGAACCGTAGTAATGAAGACGGAAAATTGTTCTTGTCAATGTCCCTCTGGTGGAAATTATGCTTCATTGGTATTGTTTTATGGCAGTGTGTTTAATGTCTTATGCTGTTTGTTTTTTTTAATTAAAATTGCAAAGATGATCAAAGAACTTTGTTCATAAAAATTGAAAGACATTGCTCAATAAGTGTAAGGAAATAGAAAATCGAAGTTTTATAGCGTGAAATTGGAAATTGGATAGGGGGATAGAGAGAGAGGGAGAGAGAGAGAGAGAAAGAGAGAAAGAGAGAGAGAGGAAGAGGGTAAGAGAGAGAAAGCAAAAGGAAAATTGATAAACAGTGAGACATAGACAGACAGACAAACTGACAGACGAATAGACAAAATTAGAGAGAGAGAGAGAGAGAGAGAGAGAGAGAGAGAGAGAGAGAGAGAGAGAGAGAAAGGGGGGAGGAGGGAGAAGGGGTGGTAGAAACGGTCAAACGATAGGGTAGAAATGTAGGTCCTGAGACAGGCACAAAAAGGTTCAGACTGTTAGATGAAGTAAAAGACAGAAACGGACGCCGGGAGATGCGAATTCCTACAACTTTTAAAACTCCATATCCTATGGGAACTTCTGTATTCCAAGTAATTTATTTGCTTTTCTTAGATCTATCCAAGCTTTTGTGGGGAAATCGTTACGGTTTTTTATATACAGTGACGCGTTGGTTTCGTTTTGTTTTTGTTTTGTATCGTTTTATTGGTGGTTTATTTTTTATAGATTGTAAAATGTAGTGTAGTGGTGTAGAGTCAATATAGGTAAAAATTGAACACAGTGCAATTCGGTGGTGCTGTGGTGAAATTTTAAACCGGGTGAGTAAAAATTTGCACAGCATTGAATGTTTACCTAAAATAACAATAACGTCCTTTGTAGATACATTTTTCCCTTATTTTGGGAAACCAGATAATTGAATTTGAAACAAAAAATGCTGTTCTTTGTGGCAGTACACACTTAAAGTATAACCTCAAAAATTATTCTCAACAGACATTTTTTCATTGTGCATGAAAATAACAGAGAGCTATAGTCACAAGAGTGTTTTACAAAAATAAAACACACCTCGTTGTGTGTTTGTACTGATACGTCACAGTTTATAAATCTTGAAAGTGTGCAATGCAAAGGTTCAGTTCTTAAGAATACACTGGTAATATTAAAATAGATTTGCGTCGCTCTTCTTTATAAGAATGACTTGTCGGTTTTAAACATAACTTCCTCTAAGTTATTTTAATATTGTTTTACCATTAAAGCTCAAAGGGTCCAATTTTTGCCTCAGAGACTATCCTAGTGGGTGATATTGGAATTATTGTTAATACATTTCACCTAAAGTGTATGCATACCTTTTCAGATAATAGTCAAAGAATGGTGTATCGGTCTGTTTTGTTTCTTTTTGCTGGGGCTTGTTGTTGCTGCTGCTGCTGTTGTTGTTGTTGTTGTTGTTGTTGTTGTTGTTTTTAGGGGGTCACTTTTTCATTCTTATTATTGGATTTCTGTGTTTCATTTGTTTGTTTGTTTTTAGTTGGTTTTTTTATATTCGCTTACAATCGTAGCTACCATACCTGAAGAGCTGAAAAACACATACTACGAGAGTTTCATCTTGAGAATTAAAAGTGACGTAAAAGACTGGTAAGAGGAAAATTGGCGTTGAAGAGATCCAGCATTTGAGGAATGGGTGTACAGTTTACTTTTCTCAGGAAGCCATAATGATGCTCTAACTCCAACACCAAATGCCTGGAGATTCAGCCCTACCCTGTTAGTATTGTGTTTCACGCGGCCTTTAACTGTGGTCAGAAAAGAGGTGTTGGTTTTCAGCAAATTAAGTTCGCCATGGAGTGGATGTGAAATCCGATTAGCCCCCAGTTATCAACCGGTTATATCGGATATCAACTCCGCCCCAGCTGTTGTGGTTTGCTCAGAGAACGGTTAATTACCAATTTACGGTTTGCTCGTGGGCGGGTGCTAACTGAGTGGTTCCAACCTTGGCAATATTGGGCAAGAAAGGCAGTTGGTTTTAACTTTTTATCCTACCCTGGACTCCCGTCGCCGTATAAGAAGAAAGTTTTAATTTCTCCGATAAAAGATTTTTAAATCTGGGGGTTGAGTTGAGTTGGTTTAACGTCTAACCTCAGCACTATTATAGGCTATATTGTGGACGGACCCCAAGACTGACGTCTGACAATTTTATGTGCTACACACGAGACAGAGTGGGGATACCATGACTCCTGTCTCAGCTGGTGAAATTGAACTAACACCGACCCAAAAAGTTACAGAGGACGAGATCAAAAAAATAAAATTGCCGATCGTGGGATCCGAAACGCGGAACTTCGGATCTGGAGACCAAAAGTCTTCCACTTGAGCTATTTCGCCCTCAAGACTGGGAAATACGCAGCATTTAATAGAGGTTATCAAAGCAGAAAACGTGAAATTTTACCTTTATAGTTTCTGGGCTGTGTTTAATAGATAAGGAAAATATGTACAACAACGTAACTGTCTTTTAAAAATGAGTGTATGTTGAGATCAGATGTAGAACATAATCATTAAAGGTAATAAATTATATACTCGAATCAAACATTAGATTTCCGGAAGATTATGCGAGAGAAATAGGCGAATTAAGGGCGATACATAGCCACAGAGAGGGGAAGATCGTATATGAACAGCTGCTAGTAATAGTATCGTTTCACTGATTGCAAATTTGTTTCTTGTTCTAGCGTCCAACTTCAGCATTATATAAGCTATATTGTGGACATGCCACAAGCCTAACGTCTGACAGTTTAACGTGCTGCTAAACAAAGACAGTTCAGGGATCCAAGGCTCTGTCTCAGCAAGTCACATTATACCGACACCAGCCCAACCACCGGATGCCGTTCTTCTACGCCAGGGCTTATCCCCCCCCCCCCCCCCCCCCCCCCCCCCCCCCAACCGCTCCCTTAAGCGTGAGTATGAGACATGCATGCCGAGATTATCTCACGGCTGCAACGGGAGCAGTAGAGCAAGATTAGTCTTATCTGCTGAAACTTGATAGCACACACCTGGGTAGCAGCCTTACAGCACGCCCTTCTCCGCATGACTGTGTTTCCCCCCGTTCTACCCCAGGGCTAACCCCTTCCCTCAATAGTCGCAGGATACACTATAACTACGGTGCACTGCTTTTGCCCTTCCAGATTCAATCTATCCGTCAAATAATCACGCTTCTGAGGCTTCATTTCTTGTGCAGCATTTGTCTCTTCCCTCATCATAATTCATGTCCAAACGAAATAAAATAATGGTTATGTTCATCGCAGATAAGGCAATTGGCTTATGTTGGTCTTGTATTAAACTCAAAATTAAATATCATTTGAGTTGATTCAACTTCAAATAGTTTAGAAAACAATTTTGTTGTAAAACAAACTCATTTCTTTTCTTTTTTTAATACTCAGTATTTGTACTGTTTAAAAGTCAAAATGGTTCATTTTACAGCTGAGGTGATAAAATATTTGACTGTGGTACTACCTGCTTTGTTAACTCCAACACCATCAGCTGTGCGCCAGCCATGTCGCGGACGGGTATCAATACTTGAATCTGACAAAGGAGTCCTTTCAAGTGTGACCATTGTATTTTAACATTCTTAGGAGTTGAGCTACTGCATTTTACACTTTCACTAAATATCATTTTAAATACAGGGGCTCCGGTTTAAGCTGATAATACTATTAAAACTGACACCGACATAACCAGTAGGTAGGAAAGTCTCTACCACCTGCGCCAGTCTGTCAACATACAGATAGAATTGTTAAACAGCTTGTCTTCTGTGTCCATACTGTGAACATTGAGAGATGGGAAATGTGGAGGAGAGGGGGGTGGAAGAGAGAGACAGACTGAAAGGGAGATATAGGATGGAGAGAGTTCGAGAGGCAGTGAAACAAAGACACACATAAATAAACACAGATAGACAGAGACAGAGAGAGTCATAGTAGTACAAAGGACAGGTAGGCACTGTACAGACAGACAGTATATAATCAGAGAAAATATAGAGAGGAGCGTCTGGAAAAGAAAAAGAAAGAGAGAGAGAAAGAGATAGATAGAGATAGAGAGAGAGACATGCAAAGAGAAACAGACTGAGGGAAAGTGAGAGAGATAAAGTAATGAAAGCGTCTTTTAAAGAGAATAGTAGACATGGCTAGCACTATAGCAGCTTCCATTAAAATTAAACTTTTTCACAGAGTAATAAATTCGGAATAATATTTATTTTAAGTAAACACTACGGTTTGCTGCATAAAGATTATAAATGTGTTGACAGATTACTAGTAGTATCTATGACATTTATATAGTTGGGAAGTCGACATACATCTATAATTCTCTTATATTTTTGTAGCTTTGTTAAAGGAGTGAAATTTACTTGCAAGTCGTAACTTTTTCATTATCTTACCCTTTTTATGTAATATACACAAATAGTCAATGTTTTACATCTATGCAATACTTATAACATAAACAAAATTATGGTGGGCCATGAACGCTATGGCGGTGATGGTAGATAATCCGAATTTCACGGGATTATTTCATGTTCTTGCTTTATTATTTTCTTTTCCATGTTGCAAACTAGTCAAATCCCATTCATTCATTTATCTAGTATGCAGTTCTCTGCGTGTGGTAATCTGGTACATTTGCTAACAAACTCGAGTTGTTTAGGGGTTTGGTTTTCGGTATTCCTGTGAATTTGGGCTCTCAAGCTACTCTCAAGGGGAAAGATAACAGACTTTTCGAATCTCAAACAAGGCAATGTTGTTGCTGTTGTTGGTGTTCTTGTTAGTGGTGGTTGTGTTGTTGTGCTTGTTACTGTTGGTGCTGTTGTTCTTGTTGTTATCATTGTTGTTGTTGTTGTTGCTGCTGCTGCTGTTACTGTTGTTGTTGTTGGTGGTGGTGGTGGTGATGCTTTTGCTTTGATTGCTGTTGTTGTTTTTTGTTTTGGGGGTCTTTATTTTTTTCGGGGCGGGGGATATTTTTTTTATAATTGTTTGATATGCTTGTTTTCTCCGGGATTTGTTTTTGTATATAATTGTAATCATATTAATTTTGTCTTTGTTCTTATCACCCATGCCACCGTATGTCAAGGCATTCGTGGATTAGTCGTTTTTCCTTGGTTACCCGCTTAATCACATTTCTTAATGAACTGTTTCAAAGGCGCACACCTGAATTGTACAACAGTTCTTATTCTCTAACAAATTAAACTATTCTAAATTTTTCGGTTTCAGTTTATGTAAAGTTTATATCTCTTTAATTTACCTACTATATTTTTATTTCAATTTGCTTTATCATTTTGTATCTATGTACTCATTTATTAATTTATTATACGTGTATCGTTCATATATAGATATATATAAATTATAGTATACACACAAATATTAGTATGCTCAATATGTAATATATACATAATTTTTTATATAAAACCATTAAGAGTTGTTGTATTGACTCTCTGTGCACATAATTGTATATTTTTTATATTTATGTATATCAACTACCAGTATTATAAAATTTTCGTTTTATATTAACAACTAAAATAATGTATCCTCTTTTTACCGTTTATTTTTATTTTTATTATGAGGTTTATAATAATTATGTTAAATATAAATGTATATAGATCTCACTCTATGGTTTTGTCTGACTGCTAGGCATTGGAATCAGATCTTCCGTTTGGATAGATTAAGTTAGTTTTTTTTCTGTATAATGTACTCTGTTGCACATTCAAACTCTTATCAGCCTCACGGACCTTGTTATCGTCGTGTATATCTTACACGTATTCAAACCCAGACATTAAACCTTTAGGTAACCAACTGATTTGCTTAAATGCGACATATCCCCGACACACACACCACCAAAAGATGTTCTTTAAATACCTTCTTGTTCAATTATAATAATAAAAACAATATTTAACATTAGCAACGAGAAACTGGAAAGAGGAAAGAGGCGACACAAAAAGAAGAAGGGCAGACGAAGAGTCAGACAGAATGGTAGAGTCCAAAATTAAAGTATTAAAGCAATCTTTTGTGTTCTGCATTTATTGAAAAAAGCGCGTCTCTATCAATGTAGCTTTTCGCTAAGCCCCTGTTTCTCTTCCTATTTCTCTCTGTCAAAGAGACTGCTACAAAACTGTAAAATCTTACCACACTCTGGAACTAAGAGTGGAAATTGTTTTCGTATCCCTATCGCCGATTTCAGCAAACAAAATTACCCGCGGCTGACGCACTAGCACCGAAGCGCCTCCCTCGATGATGGAAAGTAAAAATCAATCCGCAGTCTCGACCAATCAGCGGTCATTTGTGAGCAGTGTCAGGGGTCACGTATCAAATCGGCGCCGGCGCGAAGGATTCTGGGCTGCCCAAGGAAAATTAGTTGAGCAGATTAGATATTTTCGTCGCGGAGACGCAGAGAGCCTTCTCAGTGAAGCGATGTGATTTTCATCCCTTCCCTTGCCCGCTTTTTTGGCCGGGGTTGTGGATTCCGAATCTTAAAGGTTTCTGTCTTTCTCCTTGTGGTCCGCCATTTTCTTTGTGTGTGTGTGTGTGTGTGTCTGTGTCTGTGTGTCTGTGTTTCTTCCGCCCATCTCCTCTCCCGTAGAACTATCGCGTATCATTCGTTATTTATAAAGTTTACTTTTCGGATTGGTCTGAAGCTAGCTCAATATAAAAAGCTTAGCATCCCATCTCTATTTCATCCGACCCAACTCTCTTCTCCCTGTCTTTTTTTATTTACTTTTTTATCTTTTCTCTTCTTGCCCACATTTTATCCGATCCGCTATTTCAGAGAACTGCTTATCTGTCCACATTTGCCGAGACAAACATTTTCTCCAAACGTATTATTACCAACCGATTTCGACATTGCGACAACTGTTGTGGTCTAAAAATAGCTTTCACTTCAGGGAAAAAAAACGTGAAGTAGGATTAGATATCCAGTTTTATGTAACCCTTTTGGTTACGTAGGGAAAGAAGTAAATTACAATTTTCTTGCAATAAATAATATTTTTTTCATCTATTTATAATACTGCCTATTTATGTTGTAGCTCTATTTCTCTTTGTACTTTGTGGGTGGTCTAGAACCCGATAAGACGCCATGTTTATGGTTAAAAACGAATTACATTTTTTTAATGATTTTCTGATACTGTGATTAGGCATGCGCTGAAGCGATAAACATAAGTACTTCAGTACAAAGTTGCCGTAGCTTACAGCTGTTCGTAAACCTTCTCATTCTTATATCTTAAGTCGAGTCGTAAACTTACCATTACGTTGTACTTACTATCAAATTTCTCAATAACGGCAGCTGTGGTAAAATGAAATGCGGTTCCCCCCAAAAAAATTCAACTACTTTGTTTGGGATACATGAGTCATGCTCAAGAGGCTAAAACATCACATTGTCCTTTTATAGATATTTTATGATTAGGCTGTTCATTTCCTCTTTAAAAGATTATTATTGCAGGGTTTATCTTTACTTAATCTACTGAGAACGAGGTTGCTTGATAATCTAGCTAAAACATAAGGTACAGCTCATGTTTATATAAAAAAAAAGTTACATATCTCTCCTGAAATCACATTCCCTGTATAATTCTAAATGATACAAATAAATCATATAAAATTTATAAAATTGATGGCGATCAGCAAAAAAAATTTTTTAATGAAATCGATTATGACGATAATTCCGCCCATGTAGTGATGATAATATCGCCCATGTAATGATGCTAATTTGATGTCCCTTGAGGCTTTGATGACGGTAGCTGCTGCATCTTCTGGCATGCATATAAATATTTAAATCTGAGCAGCTTTCAATTCTGGATTAAATCTATAACAAAGAGAGGGTTTAATCATGAGAAAGACATTAGACTTTTCAATAACGGTGCCCATTGCGAAAACAGAGTCTAAGGTAACGGAATTTGCATCGAGACCTATCATAGCTTTATTCTAGACTTACGGAGCCAATGAGCGATCAGAAAACTACATGTCTAAGGGACGGACTATGTCATCCGCTATCGTCGATTGGATTGCAAGGCTTTTTAGTGGAAGGGAAGGAGGTGGGCTGAGGTAAAATATAGACTTATTAGATCAGTTGAAACGAAGCAAGACATGGCGTTGTTAAAGAACAACTATGGGTGTAGTGGAATTTATCATACAAACGTGTAAGCCGTGTCAAACATAGGCTTGATTTAGATTGGATTGCAAGGCTTTTTAGTGGTAGAAGACGGGCTGGGGTAAAATTTAGACTCATGAGGTCATTTTTAAACATGGCGTTGTTAAAGAACAACTGTAGGTGTATAATTTATCACGGAAAACCTGTAAGCCGTTTCATGGGTATTTAAAATGTTTTACTCTGGCAACAACTTAGGCCTAGATTCTATATGTGATTACACGTACCATACTTTCAATGACAAACAATCAAAAAATTATGGTTTAACCAATAGAAGGATTGAAGAAAGTATGTTTTTTCAGCTTCAAAGAGGGAAAAACATATTTTACCCAGAGATTCTCTTACTTTTGATTTGAGGTTGATTTCTAGTGAGATAACATTTGAATTTGTCTATTTCAAATGTTTATCTCTAATTTACATAACAAAGCTTTTTTAAATTGTTTTGCTTTAAGCTGTTTGCCGCTGTCATGTTGTAAAATGATGCCATGGTGAAACGTTGCTATCTCAAAAATTAAACTTGTACAGGAGATGGGGAAAACGTATTTACCTTCCTTCTTTTTGCATGAGTCTAAAAATAATATTTTGTAATCAGCGTAAGTCTTCTTAAAGTCTGGGGGTTGTAAGTACAACGTCTCCGCTAACAAATATTTAACAAAGGCTAAATCATGGGGGATAGGGGGAGGGGGTGAAGAGAGTGATTTGACTGGTAGTGATATTGAGAGAACAAGGTCGATACATTGTATTCCAGTATTCTAAGGATGACTGGTAAGAAAACAGGGAATTTCATTCATATTTAGATGAATATTTCGGATATCGACCACTACACTGATATATTATAACTCGTTGACGTAGTCAGAACTCGGGGTAAAATGGAATATTCAACATGAAATTAACGAATTTTGGGGTGGGGAGCCATGAACAAAAATATTGGGGGGAAATTATTTACAACATTACTGCTTTCAATGTGTTTTTTATGGTTTCTTTATTCTTGAATAACTAGAGAAGGAAATAAAATTATTTCTGTGAGAAGTGAAAATTATCAATATTCAACCGCAGATACGTGTCAGCCCAATCAATAATGCGAGACAAATAATATACTTTGAACTTCCCTTTCCGGTTTTGGTATATATCTGTGCTGCAGAAGTAGATCGCGCGAACTTCATTTGAATTTCGAATAATCTAAATCTAGATTCAGAAGTATTAAAACCTTTTGTTACTTGAGTTTTCTAATCTATGTATATTACAATCCATCCGGATTTTGACATAATTTACTGCGGACATTTTAGATTAAAAAAAATTATAATACTTGGTGCGATTATCTATAGATCTAGATAAAAATCTGGGATAGTTTGGCTAGACTGAGCGTATAACTTAGTATAGATCTAGAATCTAGATCTAGGTACTCCTCCATTGTCTTAATCTAGATCGATGTCTAGGATAATCCTGGAATGTAAATATATCTAAATGTTGTTATTTGTTGAAGGGCATCTAATCTTATCAAATGGACATTTTAAAGTTCGATTTTTTTTATTCACTGTAGTTTACATTTAGAATTGGCGTCTCATCTTATTACGTATTATAGATCTAGAGCTAGTAGAAATGTTAACTGTATACTAGTTATGTATTCCCTGTAAGTAGAATAGATCTAGATTCTACATAGAATTGAATATGTTCGCTGCATGCTTGTGTAAACCTAGATCTACGTATTGGATGTAAAGAGCCATTCAGTTTCAGAACAATAAAAGGGTGTTTAAAATCTGAAACACAAAATGTGTAAAAAAAAAATTAAAAAAAACTATAAAAAAAAAAAACTAAAGAAAGACGGAAAAAGATATATCAGCAACATCAGATAGGCCCGAGGATATAATATTACCTTAGAGGTTGTTTTTTTTTAATGACAAAATACGTTGTTTTTGTTGTGCTCTCCTTATTTATTCATTGTAACTGCGTTAAGCACCATACGCTGTGTGCAGCAAAGAAACGCAATAGATTTTCATTCACAATCGCCTCTCTTGCTTCCCTGTAACCCTCAGGTTGACAAGGGTGCTTTAAAGTTTGATAATTCAGTGAGGCTATATGAATATCATTTTGCTTTCCCAGTGACGAGTATGCAGTTAACATGATAAACATGTAACAAGTAATAGAATACATTTTTAGAAATAAAAGTTTTTACGTCACTGAAAACTATATAAAAATAAAGACGTGTGCCTTTTAGCCGTTCATTTTCTTTTGTATTGTACAGAACCTGGACAAAATAATATTTTGTCAACGTAAATCGTATCTCATAACTGTGTTTTGATATATCAAATTCGTTTATTATTAATTTCTAGTCTCGATTCAAGTGAGACTCTTTTCAGTCTTTGATTCTGTATATGAACGGTCTAAAACTGTAAAAGGTTCAGTAAAGCAAGATTAAGATGGAAAACCATGGCATCCAACCTCTGGAAAGATAAGGAACTCGGACTGACTGAGTGAAAGCAGCTTATTATGCATACTGAGGCTGTATTCCTTTGTCTATTATTTTGCTTCCAGATTTGTCTTTCAAGTCTTTAAAAAATGTCTAAGGCGATTCCAGGAGAATCCCCAGCACCAATTCCCTCCAACTGGTCTGTGATAGTCCAGGCTGATTTGGCTGCGTCAGATATAGGACAGCATCTTAGGCAGAGGGGCGTCAAGGTGAAAAGTATGCACCGCTTTTTATACAAGTAATCAACAATTTACATGGTTTTAGTGATAAAAGTGTGCAGGAAATATTTTTTTAATTTGTATTTATTATATCGAGTATATTCAAATATATTTTTAAATATAAGGATTAGAATATACAAATATGGCGTAGCTTACTCTCGTCGTAAGCCTTCTAATTCTTGTATTGTTACGGCGAGATGTAAACTACGTCTTGTTTGTGCATTCTCCCCTATTTTTAGAAGAAAAAAAAAGTGTGTCTCTTCTATTGGCGTGGAGAACACTTCATTATTAGGAATATTTATGATTTCCCATTTTTTGTGTGAGAGTATAACTATAATCCTCTCTTCCCGTTTAATATTGTATTTTTATCAATAACAATAAAATTGACAGGTGCTTGAACTTTCTCTAAAGAGGAATGATGTGTATGCTGTTTGTTTGTTTGCCTTTTAATTAGTTAGTTTTTATATATGAAAGTTGTATCATTGTCTTTATTAAGTATTCCTCAAGATTTAAATTCTTAAGTGCGGATATTGGCCCTTGTTTGTTAGTAGTGTCCATACCAAACTGTATAAATATGATATACAAGGCACCAAAAAAATACAAAAATAAGTATATTGCAGCTCTAAGAATACAAAACGATACAAAATACATAGGCTCTCGGCCTTAAGCCTTCATGAGACAAAAAATGACTATATTGAAGGAAAAAATATATGTACACACTAAGATTTTACATATAAAAGATACCATTTTTGTGTCTGGCTTATTGTTTACCATTGCGACATTCGCATTTTATTGTATAGCCTAAATATAAGCAGGATGAATCATTGTAATTGGCATATTAAGATAAGATAAGATAAGATAAGATAAGATAAGATAATCTTTATTTGTCCCTTTGCGGGAAAATCGATTTGGACATGTTAAAGGTATTTTACACATAATAATGATAATAAAAATAAACATGGTTACACACAAAAAAAATGAAAACAATACTATTTTTAGAAAAACTAAAATCGATACATATTTTTGGAGAAACATTTTACATTACATAATATGAGTGATGGCTCTTTAGTGCATACTGTAGAGACAACATTTTTAATATTAAGTTTAACCAAAAAGAATTTAAGCATATAGGAAAACGTGAACTTTTTCTTTTACCGTCATTCACTCCTTTCCCCCACTATACTTACACACACATATACACACACACACACAGTTACAAGCTCGCATTAACACAATTGTTTCATGATGAGCTCCTCATTTGCCGTGAGCCTGATGGTACAAATGAGTTATTGTAGCGGTCGGTTCTAGCTTTAGGTTGAATCATGCAAAATATAACATGTTTGTGATTTGTTATATAATTATATTTTATGTAATATTTTATATAGGAGCAGAATCTGTTTTGAGTGGTTCCATCATCTTTCCACGATGCAAAGTCGCGTTCATGGTCTTGGAGTTGAGCCGCCATCTTCTGGCACAATTCTTGGACTGGCACAATGAGTCAACAGCCAAGGATGGTGAAAAGCATTGCCCTGACCAGGGCACTGACATGGATGTAAATGCACCTGGGGCTTGTAAAGACAAAAGAGATGTTACTGGACATGATGAGGACGACGATGCTTACAGAACAATGATAACAAGGTATTTCTCTTGTACTCGCGTTAGGCTCTACTTTTCAAATCAAGGGTAGCAATTTCCTCAAATTGATTGTTTCTTATTATCATTATTGTTGTTGTTGTTATTGTTATTATTATTATTATTATTATTATTATTATTATCATTATTATTATTATTATTATTATTATTATTATTA
>RQTK01000366.1:83848-96346 GCA_003991915.1 Elysia chlorotica | reverse complement strand
AGTAGTAGTAGTAGTAGTAGTAGTAGTAGTAGTAGTAGTAGTAGTAGTAGTAGTAGTAGTAGTAGTAGTTGGTTGGGTTGGTTGGGTTGGTTTAACGTCCAACAGCAGCACTATATAGGCTATATTGTGGACGGGCCCCAAGACGGACGTCTGACAATATTATGTGCTGCCACACACGAGACAGGGCGGGGACGCAACAGCCAGGATTCGAACTCGGGACCTTTTGCGTCGGAAGCCGATGTTCTATCCCTAGAACACCCCCCCGCCCTGAAATTAAAGGGTGAAATTAAAGGGTTAAATATGGATGGCTTTCACGGGGAAGAGTTTTGGTGAGTGGGTCGGAATAATAAAGGTGGTTGCCTGCTTAAACCTCACTAAAAAACTTAGCCTGAAAACTTCACCCGCCTTAATTTAACCCACTCTAACCGGGAAAGTCCTAAAGTTTTCTTTAGATTACGCCTTCAGACCGGGACTAAAGTTTTCTTTAGATTACCCCTTCAGACCGGGACTAAAGTTTTCTTTAGATTACCCCTTCAGACCGGGACTAAAGAAAACTTAAGCTCTGGTTAATTTCAATGAAGAAATGGAGTGAGCACGCCTCACACTAGTTCCCCGTATCAATAACACTGTGAGGTTGCTTTTGTGAAACTTCTTGCTAAATTTAGAGTCTCTGATGAAATCACAGTTCTCATTCGGATCAATAAAAAATAACCAACAAAAATTCCCTAATAAATTCTAGTCTGTTCTATGTGATTTGTAGTCACAGAATTATTAGTACCACCGTTTACACCTAACAATTATTATATAAAAACCACTCTCGCTGATCTTAATTCAAGGTTTGTCGGCACAGGTCGGTATTGAGCTACGTCATTTTCGAAGGTCGGGCACTACATTTCGTAGACAGCTTGCAATATTTTGCTAAAAATAGCCTCATCAATTTTCTCGGAACAAAGCAATTATTGCTTTACGGAGTGACTCATACAATAGGAGATGAGCTGAGTTGAGACGGCGAGGATACCATGACTCCTGTCTCAGCCTGTCGCATTAAACTGACACCGACCCAACCGGTTACAGTCTGGAGACAAAATTGGATAAAAAAAAATTATGACGGATCGTGAAAGTCGAACCGCAGACCTTTCTATCTGGAAACCAACGCTCTACCATCTCAGCCAGTTCGCTCCCATAATGCACCCGGAAGGCCAGACCAGTCAGCGGAGGTTTTTCCGCGCGCGGTGGGTAATGGGTCCGATCAAGCCGCGCGGTCCCAGTGGGGAAACGGCGCCGGCTGTGTATTGATCAGGTTTAGGAAGCCAGCGCTGTCGCCAGACCAGGCTGGAAATCTGGGGTTAGTGATCTTCTGTTTCACGTCTCCCGAGTCTTGAGGAAAATCTAAGCTAGAAAAAAAAACACCTAAGATAGAACTAGAGAAAAAAGAAAAAAAAAAGCCAACTTCTCTACTCGGGTCTGCCTTGTATTGCTGAGCTCAGCCTTAACGATTTGAGTTTGTGACGCGCTTATTTTCTTGGTATAAAAGACAGGTTTAACTGCTCATTGAGGTAAGTCTGTGGTAGAGGGAGAGAGAGAGAGAGAGAGAGAGAGAGAGAGAGAGAAAGAGAGAGATAATGGAAAAAGAGAAAAATTAAATCGAAAATATTTCCTATTTCTTGAAACATTCTACTCTTGACTAGCGAAGAAAAGGACAAAGAGACATAACTTAGAGAGACAAAGTGAATATATATAGATAGAGAGTCAGAGAGCGAGAGAAGGAATATAGATCAAATGAGCAGGAAATGCTGCAAGAGTTTTGTCACCAAGTCAATCATTTCCAGGATAGGGGGAGAGGGAGAGGGGGAGGGAGGGACAGAACGAGACAGATGGTTAGACAGACAGATAGACAGACAGACAGACAGACAGACAGACAGACAGACAGACAGACAGTGAGAGAGAGACATGGACACAGAGATAGGGGCATGTAAATAGACAGAAATACATGGACAGATCAGCATACACAATATATTTTTGCTACCAAAAAAAAAAAATGCAAAATTGTGTTTTTTTCTGTGCATCGGAAAACATTCACAGTTGAAATCTTGTAGTTTAGTCATGTTGTATTCTACTTCTTCCACCCCAAATCTACTTTGGTGTACTTCATTTACAATTTGCCAATAATAAACCGCGTCTTTAAAACTAACACAGACTCCATAAAAAAGGCCAAAGTCCAGTTTTTAATACCCAAATGAAACCAGTCCAAAAAACAAAATTATTATAACGGGTTCCTCGGTACTGGATTTAAGATTAAAGAAAAAATAAGAAAAACTATGTCTCTACCATCCCTTAGGCAAAATCTAATGACCCTTGGAAAAGGACAAAGCTACAGAGTCCAAACAAAGCCGGATTGGGAAAGGAAAGAAAAACAAAAACAAAAACAGCCTTTCCTGGTGACCATAACAGAGCCAAGGGAGACAATCGACAACCCCATCAAAGGAAAAACAATTTTGTATCAGACAAGGGGAGGTTATCAGAGGCAAGAGCCTTAACCGCTTCCACCGCGACCATTTTTATCGGGGTCGTGGCTACATTGAGGATCACAACAAGAAAGGTCTATGTAAAAATCATTGGCTTTTTTATTCCGTTAAAGTTTAAAATTGATAGATTATTTTAAGGATTATACACATTAATATTCCTTATTGACATAAATCTAGCAAATTTTAATTGATTTGTGATTGTATAAAATAACGCGGTATTATTGCCACAATGGTACTGTTCTATTTACTTCAGACATATTAAGGGGCACAATAATGCTAAGTAGATGATTAGTATCCTGGACTAGAAAGCAGGAGGTCCCAGGTTTAAACCTCAGCAGATAATCTGTTCTCCGTAAAAGATTCTTCATGAAACGTACCGTTCATAAAACTAATTAAAAATCACATTTTACTTTTTTTTTTTTTTTGGTTTTATCTTTAAGCCGTGATAAATTCGCCACAACAGTTGTATAGTACTTTATCTCCATTTTAAAACAGTTAACAATTTAAGTGTTTTAAAATTGATTTGGACATTATTAAAAAATGCAATATTAGTTGAAAGAATTCGTCTCTAGGGTCCCATATTGTGATGTAAATTTCTATTTTTAAATCAGACTAAAAATAATGTTCTTTTATTCTTGCTGGGTGCAAAATTCTATTTGAACTGCTACCACTCGAATACAACCAATACAGAATGACATAAAGTCAATCATGGCAATAACTACTATCTCGATTAAAAATTATTATTGAATACTTTATAACACATTTTAAACGATCAAACGTGTGTGTCGATGGTTATCCAGTCTTTTATTTTGTCATCTTGATACCTTTTTTCTGTGTTTTATTATACCTTAGAGCAATATTTGATGGTATAAACTATTAGTGACAGGCTCGCCTCAAGCTCTTTTCCACACCAATTTTGTAATATTACTCCGCCACTTTGGGAATATTCGCACCGTTAAAATTGAAATACTCCTCCGCGGTAAAATTAGAAAAAACAAAGGTAAAATAGAAAACAAAGATAAATTAAGCATCAAGAGTAAAAAAAAGAACAAAACTGCTCCGCGGTTTCTTCGAGTTTAATAAAACCCTAACTTGCAACCTTTACATGGAGACAAAGGCGAAAAGCACTGGGCGGAAGATTATTTCGGGCTTTCAGTTATTTCTCCTCAGTTTTTCCTGGAAGGAGGCAACAGTTGGATTAGAATGTGTCGATAGAAGCACTTGGGCCGTGCGTGCATAGAGACTTAAATAAAGCTTTTGGCTGTAGGGACTTACCAACATGGCAACATGGGGAGGTTAAGAGGGGGGGGGGGCGAAACTGGGGCGTGACAGGAGAAATATTTCCTCAGCACAATCTACACTTAAATCCGTACCGCGATTGTTGGAAAAACAGATGGGAAAAAAAAAAAAACCCAAAGATCGACCCATACACTCTAATCTAAAGGTTTTCTATTCACATGAGCTATAAACTGGTGTTTTGTTGGGAAAAAAGACAAAACAACAAAGATCGACCCATACACTCTAATCTAAAGGTTTTCTTTCTCAAATTAGGCTGCCATAACCAGTGACTTTTATTTGTTTATATTAGAAATGGATGAAACGGAGAAGGAGAAAGCGGGTGCGGTTGAGAGAGGAGTGGTGGGGAAAGAGATAGAAAGAATAAGTTCAAACCTAGGGAGAGAAAAACAATAAAGACAAAAGTGTACAGTAATTTAAGTAGTAATTCGTGCTCGTTTAATGATACAAGATCAACCCTTCGTGCTTGTGGGAAAGCAAAAACAAATCAAAACAAGAAAACGTTGCACAATTAAGTAAAAAAAAAAAATCTCTGGGCGAATTTTTCTCGCTGTACGCTACATTAGCCAGTAACTTAGTAAAGGTTAAAGTTTAAACGGTATTGAAATATATTGGGAATTTGGGTACTGGAGTGAAAGAAATGGAGAGAGGAGCCAAATAAGGAGGGAGATAAATAGAGAGGTAGAGGGAGTCAGAGAGAAAAGGCAGCGAAAAAGAGAGAAAGGAAGACGGAGAGAAAATGTAGATTGAGCGAGAGAGAGAGAGAGAGAGAGAGAGAGAGAGAGAGAGAGAGAGAGAGAGAGAGATAGAGAGAGAGAGAGTAAAAATAGATAGGCAGGTATGAAAGCGAAAGCGGTAGTAAATCAAGAAGACCAAGAAAGAAGCAGAAGTGAAATTAACTTTTTCTTAAACAAAAGGTTCGCCGATGCGTCGCCTGTCTCAATTCTTCAGTCTGATTGAGTCTCTACGGGGATTATTGATTGTCAAATCCACAAATGAAACAGTTTTGAATAAAAGTCGGACTGCCATTTTACTTAGCGCCGTTTTACTGAATCGATTATACAAGTATAAATGGACCCAGCAGCGTATGAATGTCTCTGTAAAGCTATCCATGGATCTTGAGGCAAAGGGAGGAAATAACAGCAGTCAATTGTGTAAATAGTTAATTCCGGGGCTGCAGCCTCTTCCATTGTTAAGTATTGTGTGGCTTGCGTGCACAAAACTTTTTTTCCTCTTAAGATGGGGTTATTAGAATTAAACATCTTAATTTTTACTTTATTTTTGTGTATTTAGCTTCTCTCTCGCCCTTTTGCTTTATAGTCATCTATACTTTTCTTTTCATCTATCTCCCTTTCTCTAACTTATAACTCTCCGACGATCTCTCCACCCCTCTCTTTGTTAACCCTATCTCGCTATCTCCCTCTGTTCATATCTCTCTCTCTCTCTCTCTCTCTCTCTCTCTCTCTCTCAACTAAAATCAAAATATCCGTCCTTCGACGATCGACATACCGCCACTACAGGTTAGTCCTTCTGATCACAATTCCTTAGGCCCATTTTGTAATTTATCCTTGCTACAACAAGGCCACAGGTACAACTTAGAGGTTACCCAAGTCTAGTGTGTTTGTTGTATTAATTATTTGATTTCTTTACGTCCATACTGAGCCACTGATCATATCTCACGGACGGGTCCGCAGATTAATGACTGACAACTGTACAATTATGGTGTCTCAAATAGACCACAGGGAACGCGAGGACTTCTGCCTCAATCGGTCACATCGATAACTAGACCAGAGACCATGTGTCTTTCAGAGAGCTTTCAAGGTGAGGGTTTTGTGTATGGCTCAAGACAATTAAGGCGTTTGCTCCCTTCTTGAAACCTCAGTCAAGTCTCAGTCTGAACATTGATGAAGCGCCTTAATTCCGATACAGAATAAGAGTAAGCACGCGTCACGCTAGCTCCGCCTATCAAAAGCACTGTGAGCTCCTTCTGTGAAACGTCTCACAAAGTTTGTGGTCTCTGATTAGACTGTCAGTGACACTGGCATAACCGGTACAGGATTGTCGATTCGAACACGGGACATCCTAATTAGCAGCCGCGTACTATACCGGTCCGCCTACGGCCTCCCATTTTACCCCACCCTTCCATCCCTCTAACTCTTAGCAAGAAGTGCCATGGAAATGTCAAACAGCGAAGAACATCATCAACTTCAAAGAACAGCCATCGACAGAGGAACAATGTCACGAGGACCCTGCATACGATGTCATTACTTAAACATTGCTCAAGTTTGTTCTCTCCAGACCGCAATCTGAGCGCATCGTCAGAACAAAGACCGATCCAAGACATCGGATCGAACCGTCATTAACGTTACCCGGTCGTTTCAAACACACAGCCCAGAAAGTGATGCTTCTCCTTCCTCGCCTCTCTCTCTCTCTCTCTGCCTCTCTCTGTCTCTGTCTGTCTCTATCATGTCTCTTTTGGGGGGCCTCTCTCTCTCTCTCTCTCTCTCTCTCTCTCTCTCTCTCTCTCTCTCTCTCTCTCTCTCTTTCTCTCTCTCTCTTTCTCTCTCTCTCTCTCTCTCTCTCTCTCTCTCTCTCTCTCTCTCTCTCTCTCTCTCTCTCTCTCTCTCTCTCTCTCTCTCTCTCTCTCTCTTTCTCTCCCTCTCTCTTTCTATGTATATTCCATAACGTGTTTGCGTTCCAAGATCGTTGTTTATTTCGCCTTTGCTTTGTTTTATTCTTCAAACCATCAATGCGTCTTTCCTTTCGTTTTTATGTATTTCTGAAATCATCGTTGTGGCTTTTTTTAAAACTTGTCATCCAATAGTAATTAATCGAACCACTCTGGAAGAAATGCAAATTATTGACATGTACAAATTGTTTTTAATGATCGCAAAGTCATAATGCACTCTGAGTGTTATTGTCTCGGAAATGAGAAGGCTATACACTGTTAGAAGTTACAATGAAGGAAGCGAAACAAACCTGGGGACTGGTACAGACGAGGCTGTAACTGGAGGTGCATGCTAGTTGTTGATAATGACAAGGTTTATAAAGGCATGTTTTGCAACCACACACTAATACACATGATGGTTGTAACAAATGGGTTGGGATCTGAGGTTGGGATCTAAGCGTACATTACTGGGACGATAATGACGTCACAGGTTGGGATGGAATGCGAAATGACGCGGTCTTGTACACATGGAAATCAATACTTTGTACATTGGCATTGTCCCGAGAAGATCAGGGGCGATAACTATTATGCAATCCACATGCCCTAGATAAGGAAGACTTTTGATACACCAGCACAGAGCCGCCATGATGGCTATCTTATCACTCACTTTGGAATCAAAACTGCTTGTCGAGTTGTAGTGAATAATTAAAAGAACTTAGACATCCTTGATTCATTATACGTCCCAAAAAGTTTCCAAAGTGTTTTACACTTTAAAACAATTAACTACTCGGATCCGCATGCGATGGTTTTACCCCCTGCTCTGAGGTAGAACATCGGCTTCCGACGCAAAAGGTCCAGGTTCGAGTCCTGGCGATTGCGCTCCCACTTGTTGGGTCGGTGTCCGTTTAATGTTACCGACTGAGACAGGAGTCATGGTATCCCCGCCCTGTCTCATGTGTGGCAGCACATAACATTGTCAGACGTCAGTCTTGAGGCCCGTTCACAATATAGCCTATATAGTGCTGATTTTGGACGTTAAACCAACTCAACAACAAGAACAACAACAACAACAACCCCCTGCTCTTACCCCCTTCAGCCCTGCACTCTATGCACCGAGCAACGTTTACAGACTGTACGCAAACACGTTCACTGAATCGGCACTCAGGCGTTTACAAAACTTATTTTAGGCCCAACTCCACGAGATCAATATTTTCCATTGTAAAAACATGTTGAGAAATATCTCTCAAATCCAGTTTCAGTTTCGTTCTTCATTTAGGGAAGCTTCAGTCTGATTTATCCCTGTCTATCATTGATCAGGGCGCCGACTACGCTCTTTGTATTGGCAGAAAGAGAGGTCTCACCTGTTTTATGTCTTCCAGGCTTCAAGAGCGTGTGAAATAAACAGAGGTTGCACGGCAAGGATTTGGCGTGTTTGGCTTAAGATACTAGAGGCGGGTACTCCCTTCTTTAAACCTTAGAAAAAAACTCAGTCTGGAAATTATTGAAGCGCCTTAATCTAAATAAAAAATAGAGTGAGCACATATCATGTTAGCTCCTGACATGAAAAGCACTGTGAGCTCTATTTGTGAAACGTCTCACTGAATCTACAGTCTCTGGACATTCAATTGGCCTCAGGACAACAAGTCTGAGAGTTTTTACAAGCAGCCGGTCTGAGACGGAGCGTTGAAAACTGGCCCTACAAGTCGCTAACACTTTACCAATATCAACACAACCTGTCAAAAATATAGGGCGGACATAATTATCGGGGACAGAACGCAAGACAGCTGATATAATAGTAACTGGTATTGAGACGCTAGGCTCTAACGGGATCAGGTAGTCCACCCCGTACCCGCATGATCCCCTTCCTTTTTCATCTTCCCCTTCGCCGGTTTCTTTTCGCGATTTCAGTATACTTTGGGATTTATGAGGGACGTAGAACTTAGATAAATTTACATTTCACAATTTTTGTTCACACAAGGCACATTTATTATTCAAAACTTAGCTTTTCTTTTTCAACCCTGTCTAAAATGTGTAACCTAGTATTGTATTATAGTTTTTATGAGGCTATGCGGATCTAATAAGTCCACATTGTGCAGGTAACCAAACACACCTTCATTGAGATCTTGTTCCAGGTGGCTGAATGAAGTCTTAAGTATTTGCACGTACCGAAGACAGAGAAATATCCAGGAAAATCGAAGTAGTAAACGGCTGGAAAATGCAGTAGCAATCTAGGCAAGAATTGATTATTGTCCGTACAACTGTTAATACGTGTGGCTATGGCTATGATCGCCTGCCAGAGCTATGTAGAGGCCACCGCTATATAACCCAAAGTGAAAGCGGCAATGGGATAGAGGTTTATACGGACCAGGAAAAGATCAATGGGTCTCGGAAATTGGGAGGTTCGACATACCTCTTTGCACTTTGCGATCGCTGGTAAGGTATTAAGTTGGTCGAGTGGTAAAAAGAGAAATAGAGACGGGGAGGGGGGAGAGAAAGAGAGCGAGAGAGACGTGGGGGAGAAACATCAAGGCATAGAGAAAGAGGGGGGGGGGGAATATGATAATAAATAGAAGAATACGACGTGAATCTACTGTTAGGTCCTTAGCAACTGAGTAGATGTACTCAGAAGTGTTGTGCTTTTGTTTCCTTTTTGGATACATTTATATAATAAGGTTTAACAAAGAAAGTTGCCTCTTTAATTATCCTAAGCCACATACACAAAATCGTTCCGGTGAAGTCTCTGACTATTTCACACTATCTATCTATCTATCTATCTATCTATCTATCTATCTATCTATCTATCTATCTATCTATCTATCTATCTATCTACCTATCTATCTGTATATCTATCTATCTATCTATCTATTTATCTATCTATCTCTTTCCTCCCCTGTTTTCCTGATCCCTCCCTCTCTCTCTCTCTCTCTCTCTCTCTCTCTCTCTCTATCTCTGCTAGATGTTTACTCCAGTAGGTACAGGATTTAACAATTCTTTACGCCAACATTATAACTGAAGCCAGACTGGGTTTACCCAGTTTTCCTCATATATTTTGCAAAACATTTCGCTGTCAAGTACAGAAAGTCCATAAAAAGACTTAACAACAACAACATTGTTGATCAACATAACCAAACATGTCCAGGCTTTTGCTTCACTTGTCGCTTTGTGTTTATCCCTTTATTCCGCTCCAATGTCACTGTTCCCTGAGTTCAAGTGAATGCAAACACAATGATGCATACACCTTATAATAATATCTCAATAGAGGGGGCTGAGACAGGAGTCATGGTATCCCTGTCCTGTCTCGTGTGTGGCAGCACATACAATTGTCAGACCTCCGTCTTGGGGCCCGTCCACAATATAGCCTATATAGTGCTGATGCTGGACGTTAAAACCAACTCAACTCAACTCATCTCAATAGAGGGTAACTAAACACACAGCCCTATCAACTTTTTTTCCGATGGTGTAGTTAAACAACAATTGTCTTTACAGCGACATTGTTTTTACCTGATATCAGTGTGTGCCCCTCCCCTCACACTATTCCTCATTACGGAACCAGGTGAATGTCAAAACCTTTGAGTAATAATTTTTAATTAAATCAAGTTTCTTTGAGACTATAAAAGTCATATCGTAATAGATGCAGAAAAAAAACCACATAGAATCATTGTACTCTTTTTCACAGATTACCAAAACTTTTGTTTTCAAGAACGGCAGTGCCCCTTTCATAACCAAATGACCCCCCCCCCCCCCCCAAGACGGATAACCCTTGGGAATTCAGGTGAATCCTGGCAGCGCTTAAGGTTTTAGCGTGGGTAAAGAACAAAGTCAATGAGTAGGCGAGAAAGAATACAGTAATGAGGTAACATTGGTGCACAATTCTACAACCCCCCCCCCATCCCCCACCCAATGAGTTGCAGTGACACTGTGATTATGACCTTTATGGTTCCATTTTTATAACTCTTTGCTTAAGCTTTAAATCTTTACGTGTGGTGCCAAAGAAAGCTAACAAGGCTAATTCAGGCAAATATTGGCCCGCCTATCTAGGCTGGGTTAGGGTGCATAAACACTAGAGAGGCGCAGAAAGGGAGAAAAAATGTCGTGGTGATAATTTAAAATGGAGAAAAGGTGCGAGAGACAGACAGACAGACAGACAGACAGACAGACAGACAGACAGACAGACAGACAGACAAACGGACAGACAGACAGACATACAGACAGGCAGACAGACAATGGAGAGATACAGACAGAGAGAGAGAAAAAAAGAACGAACAAAAAATGTCTCTCTCTCTCCCTCCCTCTCTCTCCCTCTCTCTCTCTCTATCTCTCTCTCTCTCTCTCTCTCTCTCTCTCTCTTTCTCTAGCATCGATGTATCTCTCTAACACTGTTTGTTTCGTTATCCTCTTCATTCAGTTCCTCATATATCTCTGGCCTTTGGTCGCTCTTCCATCACCTGCCTTTATTTCTCTTTTCATCATAGACGATTATAATCTTTAATCATGACATGTCTGACAACATCCATAATTGCTATGCTAGACCAAATTACTGTCCCGGCGAGCAATCCTATATCAGCCACTCAATCTATTATGGACACTTCTTTGCCCGTCTTGGAATAAAGATTTTCTACAATAAAATTATGGGTACATCAAGAGCTAGGCGATTCTTGGGGGCGTTGGTTTTAGAACGTCTTATCAATCGAAACCGTTCAATGTTGTACTGATTGGTTGTTTTGTACGAGAAATTAAGAGATGGGGAAGTTTGTTTTCGTCTATTTATTTAATTACATGTGTATCTATCTATTTATCTATCTATCTATCTATCTATCTATCTATCTATCTATCTATCTATCTATCTATCTATCTATCTATATACAAACAGACATACATACTGACAGGCAGAATAGCAAGTGACATACAGAGGCATGCCCAATAAATAAGCGAAAGACAGAGAGAGAGAGAGAGAGGAAGAGAGACAAAGAGAGACAGGGCGGGAGTCAGAGAGAGACATGGTGAGAGGCAGAGACACATACAGGCAGACATACAGACACACAGAGAGAGACATAGATACACAGATAGAGGCAGGTAGATAGACAGAAAGACATAGACATACCGGTACACACAATACAAAGGTAAATAAACAGACTAATAGAACTTGTCATCCATGCAGACAGAAAGACAAAGCGACGTAAAGACGCAGACACAATCATATTACAGAAGAATACATGTAATGCGAAGTGGTAAATAAAAGGCAGGCATAGAAATACAGGTCAGAGGCAAACAAAGGATAGGTAGTACGCGGTATCTAAAGCATTGATCCTAATGGAAGCTCCAAGCATAGGGCTTGAATATTTAATAAAGAAAACAATGAATATTACGAGGAGAGATAATGAAGAGTGAAAGTAGAGAGAGAAAGAGAGAGAGAGAGAGAGAGAGAGAGAGAGAGAGAATGAGATGGTTGGGGGTAACTTTGGTGGGAGATAATACAAATAAGAAACTGTTAGATGAAATTGGAAAGGCGGGGAGCCGGCAAATAAATAGAGTGAAACAGGCAGAGCAAAATATAGAAAGAGACAGAGAGAGGGAGAAAGAGAAAGAGGGACAGAGAGAGAGAGATAGAGAGAGAGTAAAAGTGAGACTAAACATATTATTTCATTATAAAATGAGACAAAAAAAAAATCAGCAAATGGAGCATGCGCTGACGCAAGGGGTTGAGAGAGGCAAGGGAATAAAATCTGTCAAAGAGAATAAAAGAAGCGGCGAAGCTTGGAGGCATAGAGAAGGCAACTAGAGAATAAATAAATTAAGGTGGTCCATTTTCCCTCACAAGCGGAGAAGGAGAGGAAGGGCATAGTTTTTAATGATCTTTAATGTGGCGAAATTGTTTTCCTGCCTTCGCTGATAGAGTTTTATTTCCATATTTTCTTCATTTTCTTCCTTTTTGTCTGTCCATATTTTCTTCCTTTTCTTCCTTTTTGTCTCTCCATCTCTTTCTCTCTCTCTCTCTCTCTCTCTCTCTCT
>RQTK01000366.1:64691-83577 GCA_003991915.1 Elysia chlorotica | reverse complement strand
TCTCTCTCTCTCTCTCTCCTCTCTCTCTCTCCCTCTCTATCTCTCTGTCTCTCTCTGTCTCTGTCTCTCTCTCTCTCTCTCTCTCTCTCTCTCTCTCTCTCTCTCTCTCTCTCTCTCTCTCTCTCCCCCCTCTGCTATAGACCAAAACATAGATATCTTCTTTATCGAAGCTAGCATGGCGCTGTAAGAGTTGGGTAAACAAAAGCGAATTTAGAGACAAACCCTGCCAAAGATTATTACATTGTTTGGCCATGTCAAATCGATGTCTAAACAAAGTTGGAGAAATCGGGGAACGTGCGTATTCTACGCGTAGCTGCCTAAAGCCCCAGCACAATGTCTGACAAACTTCGCATGTTTACCTTCGTGGAAACAATTGAAATCATGAAATATATTTGGGAAGGTTGTTTACGAAATGGAATTTAAATCTTTGTTTTCAAAGAAAACTTTCAGATGGAGTGTATGTTTTTGTTTTGTTTTGTTTCTTCGTGCTATTGTTGTGGTTATTGTTGTTGTTGTTGTTGTTGTTGTTGTTGTTGTTGTTGCTGTTGTAGCTATTGTTGTAGTTGCTGTTGTTGTTCTTGTTGTTGTTGTTGATGTTGTCGTTGTTGTAGTTGCTGTTGTTGTTGTTCTTGTTGTTGTTGTTCTTGATGTTTTTGCTGTTCTTGTTCTTGTCGTTGCTATTGTTTCTTTCCTTATGTTTACAGTGATGTGTCCGGGTAGTAATGAATATGACATTTGTTTTGTTGTTAATGAGTATGGCGAAATAGTCAATAGACATTAAGTGGTACTGTATCAATTTCTTTTTTTTTTAAATTTATTTCCTTTTTTTAGTTTTTTAACTAACAAGGTAAACTGAAGTAATGCAATTGTAGATACTAATTACTAACATAGAATAAGAACTAAAGGGAAATAATTGGTATATTTGTATTACTACAATAGGGAAGAGATTTTGTGTTTCTTTTTTGTTTTCGATTGTTGTTGATTTTATCCCAAACCTTCTAAAAAAAAAAAAAAAAAAAAAAAAAACAAGATACGCCAGTCTGTTCCCCCAGTGACGCGGCCTCCTTCCCTCCACCCTCCACCCTCCTGACCGACAGGTCTAATCTTTCCTTCTAAAGCGGAGAGCGACAGACAGGGCTGATGGTCTGTGCTAAATATGTACCCGCTTGATTGAATCAGATCGGGGAGGCTCAGCTTCCACAGCTCCACCAGAGAGAGTGAAACAGTGAGAGGTTTTACTGCGAGAATTCTGCGTATAGGGCGTAAGATAGTTTAGTCAGTTGCAATTTTTTTTTTTTATAAACCTTACAAATAATATTGTTCAAGCGCCTTAAATTCAATAAATAGAGTGATCATGCGTCACGCTGGCTCCCAGCAGCAATAGCATAGCACTGTGAGCTCTTGTTGTGAAACGTCTCAGTAATTAGATGGTCTCTGGTACCATAGAACCAGAGTCTGGCACAGCGCTGTGTGGGTCAGGCGAAGATACAAATAGGCGCCGCCATCGATCTAGACTTGAGTCGACTAACTTGGGCACCAACAGCAAGGCGGTGCTGACTTGAGCTGAGTTTAGACTGAGCTGAGCTGAATTGAGCTGTTCCTTGCTGAACGTCCATTGTCAGCACTTTATATGCTTTGTTGTGGACGAGTCCCAAAAATAAAGTCTGACAATTGTACATATTGCCACACAGAGACAGAGTGAAGATACATGGTCCTCTGGTTACATAATTGCACGACATCGAACCAACCAGTAGGGGACAAATAAGTACACGTATTTGGACTAACTTGGGTTTCGAACCACGCACCTCCAGCTTGGAGGACCAACGCTCTACGACTCGCACCTAGTTCCCCCTCCCTCTCGTGGAAATAGTGAGCTTTCTGTGAACTGGGGTTTGGGTGTCGCTGTGTGTGTATGTATATGTGTCTGTATGTGTGTGTATGTGCGTGTGTCTGTATGTGTGTATGCATGTGTGTGTATGTTTATGTGTCTGTATGTGTCTGTATGTGTGTGTGTCTGTATGTGTCTGTATGTGCGTGTGTGTGTCTGTGTTTAGCGGGACCGACCAAGTCCCCGATACCCCGCCGCGTTGTCCTGTCGCTGTAGCGATTACTCTGCTTTAATGGGGATAGTGTGTGTGAGTGGGGGTGTGTGTATGTATTTGTTTAATTTCATAACTATTTTCGTTCCATTCCTTGCGCCTTTAGGTATCTCTATTCTTACTTCCTATATCTATCTTATTATGCTTGTCCGTCTACTTCTCTCTCTATCCCCCTCTTTTTCTGCTTCACCTCTCCGTTTCTTTCCATCTCTTCAGCTATGTCTCCTTCGTTGGTATTCCTGTCACTCAGTCTACCTCCATCTCTCACAAGACATCTGATTTCCTCTTGCCTCTCGCTCTGTTTCTGTCTGTGTCTGTCTGTCTGTCTGTATCTAAGCTTTGTCTTCCAGTCAATGCATTTCCCAAGAAATTATTTTTCTATCCGAGTATATTTTCATTTGTCACGTTTTTTTTTATTTTCACAGATGTTTTTTCTCCCCTGATTGTGTGGACTTTCAAGGCAGAACCATTCCAAACACAATTCTGATTACTTCCCTTTCACGTAGTTTTTGTATGTCTGTGTTACTGATTGCTTCCTTTAGTTGTTTTTTGTTGTTTGTTTTTTGTTTGTTTTTGTTTTTCTTGTTTCGTTCCACGAGTGATCATGAGGACAACATTAGCTGTAAACATGATCCTTGGCTGATGGGTTGGGCACCTCATTACAGCGTGTGGTGAGGAGACGAGAGAGAGAGAGAGAGAGAGAGAGAGAGAGAGAGAGAGAGAGAGATAAAGAGAGGAGGAAACAGACGGGGAAACAGACAGAGACAGAGACACATATAGAGAGAGACACACAGACAGAGAAGAGAGGGGCAGAGAGTGAGTGAGAGAGAGAGAGAGAGAGAGAGAGAGAGAGAGAGAGAGAGAGAGAGAGAGAGAGAGAGAGAGAGAGACAGAGACAGACAGAAAGAGAGATGGAAAAAAGTGGGGGGGGGGGGGGGGTTATGTGAGAGAGTGCCATTGAGGTCAAGATACTGGCACGTAAAACAAACTACTTGTAGACATACTGCGGAGCTCGAGAAAGAGAGAAAACGAGGAAGAGATATGGAGTTCAGAACAGTGGCAGAAAGAGAGATGGAGGAGAGTAGATAGAGATAGAATGACGGAGAAAGTTTAAACCTCAGAGAAATAAAACGAGAGGAAGAGTAAAAATCAATAACTCTCGCGACTGAGGATGACAGCAAAATGAAAGAGAAATAATGAGAGACAGTTACAGATATTTTATTTCCTTGATTTTCCTTCTGTTGATTTTCTTTAAAACATCTCAGGTTCTTTTCTATCTAATTCTTTCTTTTTACTTTAGAGCAACATTTAGCTTTAGAAAAGCTTGGGCAATCGCGGCGAATGTGTCAATATTTATCTACAGCTCCTAAACAATTACAATGTTGTTTCACTCTGGGCTTAGCTTGCTTGAACTTAAACACAAAACGAAGAAAAAAGGTTTTCATTCGTCCACCAAGGCTGACATGTTGATAGACAGACAGACAGACAGACAGACAGACAGACAGACAGACAGACAGACTCGGGTTTCGCTTGTATTACATTGCTTTGTTGAACTATTATTTATTTTTCAAAAAAGATTTAACTGTTTATTTGCATTATCGGCATAATTTATAATAATTATATAATTCACATCGATTTTAGTCAATCAAGCAGCATAATATAAACCAACTAAACAAAGAATTTTAAAAAAATATAAGAACAGTCACTTTTGGGATCTAAAAGTACTGAGATGCGCTTATGGAACCTCAGGATTTCAGAAAAAGGCCCAGGCTCTGTTTAAAAAAAACAAACTCCAAGCATTTACTGCCTGCAGGCGGCGACTGTCAAAACCAGGAAACCAACTCCATTGTCTTAACTGGCCGGATATTCGCTGAGATCCAGTAAAC
This sequence comes from Elysia chlorotica, assembly GCA_003991915.1. Taxonomy (NCBI): domain Eukaryota; kingdom Metazoa; phylum Mollusca; class Gastropoda; family Plakobranchidae; genus Elysia; species Elysia chlorotica. The sequence goes on along the minus strand of RQTK01000366.1, from coordinate 79,592 downwards.
AACTACAAAAACAAAACAAAACAAAACAAAAACCCACAAAACAGCGGTGACATTCAGGAATTACCATAAGAACGAACGTCATTCTCTAGATATAAAGAATAAAACATTAACAAACCTGTAAGCAAAACCCTAAAAAAAAATAGGACGTATATTTAATAATGTACTTTGCTGTTCTAAATCGTTGAACATCCACTGAATCTTTCTCGGAGTTTTCTAAAGCAACAACAGTCCTATCCACAACATTTACACACATTTATTAAACAATAAACCCTCTGTGTTATACGTCCACAATTAACACCTACAAAAACAATAACAACAATCATTATGAGGAAGAACAAAAGCAAAGTCTTCTTCAGCCCACTTTATATATCTTTCTCAGAAAACGTGTTCTGTTCCCAGCCGCCACGTAACTCGATTAGTCAAAGAGGTGCCAACCAACCCTTGAAAATTTAATGAATAAACAAAACCGGTTTAAACACTACAGGTGTCTTCGACTTTTGTCTCACTCTGTTTAGTTTAAGAAGCTTCAACATTTTGCCCCGACCATTACCACCTTCCCCATTCCTCCACTTTCATCCTCCTCCTTCTCGTTCCTACCCTTGCCCTCCATACTTTTCTTCTCCTCTCCTCTTCCTCGTTTTCCTTTCCTCCGCTTTCCTTACCCTGATCTTCCAACCTTCGATCACCTCGTCCTCATTTCCATTTCCTCGTCATCTTTTTTTCTATACGTCCCTTCCCCTCAATCGGACCGTCCTCTATTCGCTCTCCCTCCTCCTCCTTTCACTCGCATCACACTATTTCCTCCTATATTTGCTTCTCAACCTCCAAACTCTTTTCCTCGCCACCTTTTCCAATCTCCCTTACATCATGGAGAAGAAAATAACATAAAAATCCAGCAATGCCACCAGAACTGGGTGCGAGGTCATTAGATTAGCGCTGGGCGGGTGTCAGCTCTCGGGGGTAGCGCGAAATGGGCAGGCGACTGACTGGACTACATACTGGTAGCCTGGGTAAACACGCTCCGTATTCAGCGCAACGTAGTATCAGAGAGTGTGAACTTGTGAGAGGTTTTACGGCGAGGATTTTGACTACATGGCTTAAAATGATTAAGGCAGTTGTTTCCTTCTTAAAAAATTAGTAAAAATTCAGTCTGAACATGGTTCCACCGCCTTCATTTCTATAAACAAATAGAGTGAGCACGCGTCACGCTAGCTCCCTTTATCAATAGCATTGTGAGCTCTTTTTTTAAAACATAGTATAGTGGGCTCTTTTTGTAAAGCATCTCACTAAATCTGTAGTCTCTGGTAGTGTTGGAGAGAGTGCACGGACACAAAGAATAAAGAAAAGTGGCACACACTTAAGAGAGAACAAAAAGTAAGTAGAGAAAAACTATATGGTCTCGGCCTAAGAGGGGTTTACAGAAACAATTAATAATAAATAAATAATGGCTCGCAGAAGAGTGCAACACTGGCGTAGCGGTAATGAGAAAACTATGACAGAAATACGGGGCATTAAAATATTTGTGTTTGTTTGTTGTCTAAAGACTCTCTCGCTGACAAAGACGGATACGTTTGTTCAGTAGGTAGTGCGTAAGGTTTATAAATCGTAAAAATGTGTCTGTGCGTCAGAGTTGAGTCAAGTTGGTTTAACGTCCAATTCCATCACTATATAAGCTATATTTTGGAGGGGCCCCAAGATTAACATCTAATAATTTCATGTGCTGCCACACACAAGACAAGGCGGGTAGACCCGGAATCCTGTCTCAGCTGGTCGCATTAAACTAGCATTGACCTAATCAGTAACACGGGACGAAATTGGATAAAAAATTTGATCGGTCGTGGGATTCGACCGCGGACCTTCCATCGGGACACTAACGCTCTATTACTGTAGCCAGTTCGCCCCCTGTCTATGCGTCAGGTGTAGTGTATAGACCCACCACGAGATGGTAGAGCAGTCTATAACGGACCTACACTATTGGCCAACTGGCAAAGAAACAAAAAAGCGCAACGTGATCAATGATCGCAAATAAAAAATGCACCAACTAAAAAGGTCAAAGATATTGAATTCCATACAGGCACAGAAATCAGCACCTGAATGAACAAGTATATCGATACCTGACTGTCTTTGGTTCGCTCTCAAGCAGAGGAAAACCTAAGCTGTTGACATTTGCGTAACTTTATCGGAGACGCCCATGGTCAAACGATAATAGAGCGATCGATATATCGACCCAACAAGAACTGGTGGGGATATTGGCATGATTTGTAAGCACTGTTTGAACTACGTTCTACAGAAAGTTATAACGAAAATATTTTATTATTAAAATTTATTCATCTACTTATTTTCCAAGCTCGATCTTAAGACGGAGAAATCAATGCACATGGTTGTAATTGGATTGAAACCTGACGCTACAAACAGTTTGAAACAATTTGCGAGCATACGCATGTACGTTCAAATAACGTTTAATTTGGTTACTACTTGCAGAAGCGGTTGTACTGGGGATATTAAATTCGTAACTGTTAGCTTGTGTGTATCAAAGTTAAATATTGGTCTCGTGTATAACTCAGAACGCAAACGCACCGCATGTATCAGTTTGTAATCAGAGAAGCGCTACAGACTCAAGACTTGGTGACAGGCTTCAAAAAAAGCTCATAGTGTAAATGACATGTGTATTTAGCGTGACGCGTACTAAATCTATTTCTATATTAGAATAATTATGGGCGGTAAAGCAATCTTCACACATAGATTTCTAATAAGGTTTAACAAAGAACATTGCCGCTTTAATTATCCTAACCTACATACACAAAATCATTCCGGTGAAGTCTCTGACTAGTTCACACTCTCTGGTAGGACTGGCCAGTTTGATCAGCTTCAAGGTGAACGAGTCTTGGGATTGCAATAATAGGCTTAGGTCTAGATTGACAACCATTGAAATTGGCTTCGTTGTAGTCGCGGTACGGTCAAGGTGTCATGGTTACATCATTCTCAAAACACTGGATACTTAAATTGGCAAGCTCTCCCGAACTAGACCGGCACAGTAACCTGCATAAGTCGCTGCTAATGTGACACAACCGAGGCTACCTAGAATAACAGGCAAAATCACCGAATCGACTGAAGTGAACACATTGACATTTTTGCATCAAACGGGTAATAGTGATCTAATCATTTAAAATCGGTATCGTCATTGGGACAAAATACTTAATGAGTATTTTACGTTCGGCCTACAAACTTACTAGATTTGCAAATTAAACTATCCTAACTGTACCCAGTAACTTAGTGATATAGCTCACTGTGGTTCTAAATGAAAATCTCTGAATATTTCCGCGACCCTACCTGTTGTTTTTGGAAGCCTCGGACACGATCTCTGCATTCTAAACCGAAACACAAACCGGATACAACCTCTGTATTCTAAACCGAAACACAAACCGGACACGATCTCTGCATTCTAAACCGAAACACAAACTGGACACAATCTCTGCATTCTAAACCGAAACACAAACCGGACACGATCTCTGCATTCTAAACCGAAACACAAACCGGATACAATCTCTGCATTCTAAACCGAAACACAAACCGGACACACGATATTCTTCCAAAGCCAAAAGCGTTAAACTTTCACTGCCTTTTTAGAATGCAAATGATGTATCATTATTTACCAAGATAATCAGATATCTTTTGAAGGCTCCAGGCGTTTTGGAGACATTCAAAGAACAAATGATCTGAAACGCGAGCTTTCCAGCGCAAGCAGAGTGCATTTCAGTCGATACTTTTCAAACCAAGGACAAATAGAATTAACATATCTTTGCAGTGATAATAGGCATTTTGTATCTTCAAGCACAGATAGAATATAGTTTTAAACGCATCTCTAGACAAGAAATCTCTACATTGTTAATTTACCCCATGTGTACCAACTATTTATTCGCAAAACTTGTTGGGGGGGGGGTCGTTTTTTTTTTGTTGTTTTTTTTTTTAAATAAAATGCCTGTACCTAAAATTCAAAAATACCTAAGACCAGGTATACAATACCAGATATATATAATATATACACCTGGTCTTAGGTATTTTTGGAGTTTTATTATTTTTTTAATCCGTCAAAACATTTAAAAAGTAGCCTTATTTACCTGGAAAGTATTAAGTATATATGTACACTTTTTGAAACGGTTGTATCTTTCATTCACTATTCAGCATCTTCAACTTAACTTCTTTCAAAAATCCAATTCGTGGGGTTTTAATAAAAGAAACTATACTTGCGATTCGATTGGTTTAAAAACAAACAAAAAACAACACTCGTACTTGGATATCGATAAAAGGAATGCATATTTGATCAGTAGTACTTATGATATATCCCGACACTGAAGAAATTCACAGCACAAAACCAAATTAAAGCTCCTCTAACGGAAGAATCACAAACGTAGGGCGATACTTGTGAATCTAGCACAAAACAATGGTTAAACAACCCTTGTAATAAATACAAGTTACAATCATTATCACCGTAATACTGGCATTATTTCTTACAGCTACGCATATCATTCTGGGTTGTTAGATCAGATATAAATCCCAGCATTGTTAATACGAATTAAGAAATTGAGAACAACTTCTCATAACAATACATGTTTCAAATATTCAACCGTATGTTTAACATCCACACCAACCAATGAAGAAACGTCCGAACAAACAAAACTACTGTTCGCCACTGCTTTGATTATTCTATTGATCTAGATCTAGAAAACACGTTCTCATAATATCACAGACCTTCAACGGCATTACATTTATAATATCAACACAAATCAATAAAGAAACGGTCGAACAAGAACTTAATGAAGGAACAAAGGTACCGTTGATCACTGCTGCGATTATGATCTTGATCCAGATCTATGAATTTGGACTGCTTGATTACAAATCTAGACCTAATCCCTAGCATGGTCTCAATAAGTTGATCGATACGTAACCTACAAACCGTGGGTTTGTTTGGGTAGAATCCAGGTCCTTCAGAAATAACACAGGCATTGTAGGCAAGAGATTATGTTGGAATCAAGAATACAATATTCTCCAAGCTAGTTACACAACATGTTCAGAGGCGACAGTGTTTTCAAGACGCTCGTTATAAGAAACCCTTGTCACAGCCAGAGTTGACAATACGTCATCAAGGATAGCTTTCCTCCATTTCCCTCTTATTGTCATTGAGATAGAACAACGCACTTCTGAGGTGGCGAATAGCCCACACAGCACACATTGTAAAGTGTAACAATTCTGGGCACGTTACAATTTAATCTAACTACGACGTCATTTGTTAAGGTCGAGATAAAAAAAAAAAAAGAAAGACTGGATGTTTGATCTTTACATTAGAAATTAGAAAAAAGAATGCTCAGTTCAGCCCTCGTTAAACTAAAATAGTTCTCTCAAACGGATTTCTTCTTAACTGCATTCTATCTTCACCGTTTTTTGGATGACCAGAGTGAAACAATCTTTTTTCAAGAGTTTAATCCTATCAACTACGATATCGAATTTCAAAATGCATAAGACATAATTTGTTTTTTAATTCAGATTTTCTTCCCCTTTTTCTGTTTAACCGAGAAAGCCTCAAAGAAAAAAAAAAGTTCAGTTTTGGCTAACAGGTTGTTACCATTATCAGGTGCTCTAATACGCGGATAACTACTTGACCCAATGTTAAGTATTCCCAGAGAGTTAGACGGTACTTCGGATAGAGGGAAGTCTTGAGTAAGTGAGAGAGTGAGTGAGTGAGTGAGAGAGTGAGTGGGTGAGTGAGTGAGTGAGTGAGTGAGAGAGAGAGTGAGTGGGTGAGTGAGTGAGTGAGTGAGAGAGTGAGTGGGTGAGTGAGTGAGTGAGTGAGGGAGGGATGGAGGGAGGGAGTACAGGTCGGAGGGAAGCGTGGGATACCCATTGTTATGTACACTTACAAGAGAGACTTAGAGAGACTCTATGGAGAGACTTAAGATACCGGGAGCCTGTGGTATCCATGGGTACACGGAAGTAAACAAACCGCAGCAAAATAGAGTACAAGTGGGCTGTTTTATCAAACAATTTTGGTATCAAATTCCAGTTTGACGCTGCTTTTAATGGCTGGAGGGCTAAACATAATGATTTTATGAATCTAGTGCATGCTATTTCTGTCTCTCCAGCCTACCCGCCCTGTGCTTGTGGAGAGAACAAAGACTTTTTCATAAGTACAAAAGCTTCTGCGGATAGAATTTTTAGCAGGTTCAAAAATGATTTTTTTATAGTCTTCTAGCGCAGTACTGGTTGGGTCGGTGTCAGTATAATGTGACCGGCTGAGACAGGAGTCATGGTATCCCCACCCTGTCTCGTGTGTGACAGCACATAAAATTGCCAGACGTCCGTCTTGGGGCCCGTCCACGATATAGCCATAAGTTGCTGATGTTGGACGTTAAAAACCCAACCAACCAAACCAACCTCTAGCGCAGTTACAATACACTAGCACGGGGCGAGGATGTGTGATAAAAAAAAACTGTTCATTGTAATTTTCAGCTAGCGGCATTCAAAACAAATATGGATCATAAAAATCATCCATATAAACTTTAACTATGACCATTTGCTGCAAACTTTTTGAAAATGATTCGGACATTTTGTTTTTTGTTTTTAATCAGATCGCTTTTTTGTTCTCACCACAATGATTATTCTTTTTCCAACTTATTCCACAATAAACTTAGCCCGGATCAGAAACAATGAAAATCATGAAAAAAGCCATCAATTGTTTCCCTTTTGGGTTGTTGCTGTTGTTGTTGTTGATGTTGTTGTTGTTATTGTTGTTGTTGTTCTTGTTGTTGTTTTTATAATTCTCTCCTTTTGTTTAGTTTTAGCTCGCGGAATTAACAACAACGGCCACGTCTATGTCCTAATCATAGGCGCGCGGATACAAAAGCCCTGCACACAGAACGGGAAAACACAAAGGCAGACAAGATTTGAAATGTGACGTCTCTCATTCTTGCAGACATTGATTTTTGCTTGTCTTTCATTTCTCAAATCGTATCCTTAGTTGGCCAAGAACCAAAAACCAAACCTGGGTAGAAGCTAGAACTTGGCCCGTGCCTTGTACGTGGTTTCGCCTGAAGCGGAGAAATGCAGCGTTGGTGCAGCTGTTTTTGAGTTTGTGTGTCTGTGTGGGGGGGAAGAGGGGGGGGGGGTAGTGACCCACCAGTCGGTATTGTACAGGACCCACGACACACAACACTCATGGTTCGAATCCCATGTGCCAGTGCATTATCCTATCCTGAGTTTCCAGTTTTGTCTCTGTTTCTCATTCTATAACAGGTAACGTGAAAATAATGATTGTATCGTAATGGAGGCAAACATGGCTCTTCAAAACGTTGACAAACATATGCGAGGGGGTTTAAAAATAAGTTGCGAGTTCAAAAGCATCATTCCCACAAAAGCAGTATATTCCAAGGGATACAATCAAAACAAAATATTTTTATGTGTTCCAATAGACACAATTATTCCCCTTTATACAAAATTCTCTCCATTCTTCAATGGGCATTACACTGTGCATCGCGGTAAACTGGAATACGATCCCTTACCTCCCTTAGTAGTTGGTAATCGTAAAATGAAGAAAGTTTTGCGTCTTTTCTTAGATTTTTTTCTTTCAAATTTATCCCTACCTCACTATCGGATTCCCAATGATACTTTGTGTTTCTCTTTACTCCTTCATTTCCCCTGCCTTCTTTCCTTATGTTACAAATAAAGCTATAAAAGACTAAAACACCTACTATTTTGAATCGTTAGTGTAAGTACATTAGAGTGCAACGAGTCCCTGAGGCCAGATATCTTCGATCCTTGTTTTTTCTTCACAAACTAAACTGCCTGTAGTATATAACTATTATGTGCTTGTTTGTATCTACATGTACAACATGGAGTACTTAATAACATAGTAAGCTATGATCTACAACAAATATGAAGGCAAGCATGGTGGACTGATTGTACAGCGCATGCGCACTACAATCAGGTTTCACGTTTTGCATTGGCTTCTTGGGGCATTAACATAAATGACAATCCTAGCTCATCGTGTACATTGTACAATCCGCCATTTAAAACTGATCACATATTTGATTCACTTTCTATGTATGCTCAAAAACTGTGTTTATATATAAATGACAGCGTCGTAATGAAACACCACAGTCACAGTCATAGGTATTCGCACAAATTAAATGTGTTAAAAATAACCTGTCCAGAAATATTTGGCTGCTATTAAAAAAAAAACATATTCTTAATTTTTAAAAAAATAAAAATTATTTGTTTGATTCTGTTAAAGACTTAAATGCAAGAAAAGTTAAAACAGGTTTGATCTTATGGTTTCGCACAAATTAAATGTGTTAAAAATAATCTGTCGAAATTTATTTGGCTGCTATTTAAAAAAAACAACATATTCTTAATTTACAAAAATAAAAATTATTTGTTTGATTCTCTTAAAGATTTGAATGCAATAAAAGTTAAGACAGAATCGATCTTATGGTTTTAAGAGGAAAATTACCAGTACAGTTGACGCTTTTCACAAAGATCCAAAATCTAACCTCAGAAATGTATATATTAATTGCATATGTATAAAAGATAGGCTATTCTCTCTTCTGCTTTTGAGATTACATTATATTCCTCCATGGCTAGTTCTAGAGGCTTAAAGAAATATCTAAAGTCTGACCATCAGATGATACAACTTACGGTTTGAGCTGCCGTTAGCGCTGTTGCAAACATGGCTCTTCAAAACGTTGACAAACATATGCGAGGGAGTTTAACAATAAGTTACGAGTTAAAAAGCACCATTCCCGCAAAAGCAGTATATTCCAAGGGATACAATCAAAACAAAATATTTTTATGTGTTCCAATAGACACGATTATTCCCCTTGCTACAAAGTTCTCCCCATTCTTCAATGGGCATGATACTGTGCATGGCGGTAAACTGGAATAAGATCCCTTACCTCCCTTAGTAGTTGGTAATCGTAAAATGAAGAAAGTTGTGCGTCTTTTCTTAGATTTTTTTCTTTCAAATTTATCCCTACCTCACTATTGGATTCCCAATGATACTTTGTGTTTCTCTTTACTCCTTCATTTCCCCTGCCTTATCTCCTTATGTTACAAACGAAGCTATAAAAGACTAAAACACCTACTATTCCGTATAAGTACATTAGAGTGCAACCAGCCCTGAGGCTAAAAATCATCGATCCTTGTTTTTCTTTACAAACTAAATGCCTGTAGTATATAATTATTATGTGCTATTTTTGTATCTACATGTACAACATGGAGTACTTAATAACATAGTAAGCTATGATCTGCAACAAATACTACGTCATAGCTAAGGTGCATTACCTACGACTGCTATTAAATGTTAAACCAACTCTACCGGGGGCGCGGTGGCCCAGGGGTAGAACATCGGCTTCCGACGCAAAAGGTCCCGAGTTCGAATCCTGGCTGTTGCAATCCCTACTGGTTGGGTCGGTGTCAGTATAATGTGACCGGCTGAGACAGGAGTCATGGTATCCCCACCCTGTCTCGTGTGTGGCAGCACATAAAATTGTCAGACGTCCGTCTTGGGGCCCGTCCACGATATAGCCTATAAGTTGCTGATGTTGGACGTTAAAACCCAACTAACCAACCAACCACAAGCATGACATATAATTATTATGTGCATTGTTTGTATCTACATGTACAACATGGAGTACTTAATAACATAGTAAGCTATGATCTGCAACAAATATGAAGACAAGCATGGTGGACTGATTGTTCAACGCATGCGCACAGCAATCAGGTTTCACGTTTTGCATTGGCTTCTTGAGGCATAAATGACAACCCTAGCTCATCGTGTACATTGTACAATCCGCCATTTAAAACTGATCACATATTTTATTTTCTTTCTGTGTATGCTCAAGACCTTAGTTTATACAGAAATGGCAGCGTCGTAATGAAACACCACAGTCACAGTAATAGGTCTTCGCACAAATTAAATGTGTTAAAAATAACCTGTCCAGAAATATTTGGTTGCTATTTTAAAAAAAAACATATTCTTAATTTACAAAAATAAAAATTATTTGTTTGATTCTCTTAAAGATTTGAATGCAATAAAAGTTAAAACAGGTTAAATCTAGTGGTTTTAAGAGGAAATTACCAGTACAGTTGACGCTTTTCACAAAGATCCAAAATCTAACCTCAGAAATGTATATTACTTGCACATGTAGAAAAGCTAGACCATTCTCATTTCTGCTTTTGAGATTACATTATATTCCTCCATGGCTAGTTCTAGAGGCTTAAAGAAATATCTAAAGTCTGACCATCAGATGATACAACTTACGGTTTGAGCTGCCGTTAGCGCTGTAGCTTTTTTCTTTAGTAGCGTTGCGGCTAACGTCTTGGTTAGCGTTTTGACAAGCGTCGCGTTTAACGTCGTGGTTTGCTTTGTAGTTCGCGTCGTGGTTTACGTTGTGGCTAGCGTCGTGGTTTGCGTTGTGGCTAGCGTCATGGTTTGCGTTGTGGCTAGCGTCATGGTTTGCGTTGTGGCTAGCGTCGTGGTTTGCGTTGTGGCTAGCGTCGTGGTTTGCGTTGTGGCTAGCGTCATGGTTTGCGTTGTGGCTAGCGTCGTGGTTGTTTTTCACGTCGGTGTATGGCTCCACTTGGACGCTACTTGCCTTTTGGCACGGCAGAGCGGACCCCATGAGGCCAGGTGTTGACCTGGGTGTTCACCAAATGTGTTCACCAAATGTGTTCACCAAATGTGTTCACCAAATGTGTTCACCAAATGTGTTCACCAAATGTGTTCACCTTTAGGTTGTACTAAGATGTTCCCTGGGTGTTTCCGCCTGTATGTTGTTAAACGCAGTCCACCGAAGAGTTCAACAAATCTGATCATCAATAAAGTTTTATTGAGTTCTTTGTTCAACTAAATTATGTGCTCACCATTGTGTCTATCAATTCTCCAAGTATATAGCTGTACCAAGAAATGTATCTAGGTGTTCACTTGAATGTGCAGTATAGAGGCTGTGGCTTCTAAGCAAGTTAGTGTGTGACTATTTGATCCACATTAACGCTGCAAATTACCTGACACTCTGAGGGGAAGCTTTTGCAAAACAAAATATATCCACATTTTGTGCTTCAATCAAGTCTTCCTCACCACTGGTTTTCTTGTTTCCCAAATTGGTTGGTCCCTGTACTTGGCTTGCTTATTAGCACAAGTGCAGTGCGATCATTAATTCAGAAGTACAAAGTGTCCGTTTTACACTGAGTCACTTATAGTCACTTATAGTCACTTATAGTCACTTATAGTCACTTATAGTCACTTATAGTCACTTTATCACCAGCAGAATGGTCACGTAACGGGTATCACAATTCTTTTCAGATAAACAAGAGAGTAGTGTTGGGGTACTTTTCATAACCTCTAGTGTTCATATTGTTCACAATCCACTATTATCTGTGAATGTTAAAATTAATGTTGGGCCTGCTAAAAAAATCGACAAGAACTCTCATCGCCATGAAAAGGAAAATTTGTATGACAATCATACTGAATATAATTATAAATCTTTCTGAACAAGCCAAGCTTTTAGTACCACCCTGGCGCGTTGAAAATTTAATATCATTGATGTTCCTGCAAGTATTGCCAGAGACTATATACTTAGTAAGACGCTTCACAACAATACATCACGGTTTCGCTAATACAAAGTGCTGGCGTAACGCACGCTCACTCTATTTATTTATCAAAACTAAGGCAGTTAAACAATGTTTAGATCGAGTCTTTATCAAAATTTAAGAAGGATGCAACCGTCTAAACTGTCCTTGGCCATACACAAAAGATCCTCGCCGTGAAACCTCTCACTATTGCACACTCTCTGGTTTTACCGTTTTCTGAATTAATCGGTAGGGTCCAGGGGTGTTGGGAAAATCTTACACCGACACGTCATAACTATTTCGCAGATAGTGCATATTAATAATTATGTTTGGTGGGCCTATATTCTCCAATAAAATACACTAACACACACACACACACTAAACACACTCGCGCACTCAAACACACTCAGAGTCAAAGGCACTCACAATTTAACATTTCTAGCTTTTGGCCACACTGCTATTGCGATTTTTTCCCGGTTCAGGATAAAGCTATTTTTGTAACCAGACAGTCTCTCTTACACTCAAAGAATTGATAGTTATACGATTATTTCGTTTGAAGGTATGAGTTTAAAGACACAACAACAACAAACGCCTTTAGAGGCATCTGCCTTGAAGCCGTTCACTGGATATTTTAATAAGTTTATCATTGAGCATCGTACACACTGGTGGTAAAAATGAATTATGCAATGTACGAAGCGATAATGGAAGAAAAGAGAGCGACGGGGTGAAAAAGAAGGAACTATCTGGACAACAGAGAACGGAGCGGAAAGCAGAACACCAGATTACCACGGTCCTTGCAAAGACATAAGTGACAGACAGAGACAGAGAGAGAGAGAGAGAGAGAGAGAGAGAGAGAGAGAGAGAGACAGAGACAGAGACAGAGACACAGACACAGAGAGAGAGAGAGAGAGAGAGAGAGAGAGAGAGAGAGAGACAGAGAGAGAGAGAGAGAGAGAGAGAGAGAGAGAGAGACAGAGAGAGAGAGACAAAGAATGGGAGAAAGAGAGACAGGGGAAGAGAGAGAAAGAGAGAAAGAAATTAAAGAGTGAGAGAGAGAGAGAGAGAGAGAGAAAGAAAGAAATGATAGCTGATGTGACCACTTGGCTAAATGAAAGCCTTGACGATAACTTTGTAGCTAATATTTCCGCGTGAGACAACTAGTGTGAACCTGGCGCAGGTCGCTGGTATGAGTTTTAAGCTTTTTAAGAAATGTACGCAATGTAACTAACTCAAGAAGTGTCTGATTGAGTCTGGTTATTTCATCAATATTCAGCATGTTTTAGCGACAAGCGACAACTCCCACTTCCAAACACACCGATTATTTGCTCCATATAGAAAGAAGGCTCAGTGGTCGACCACACAGAGCAGTCGCCAATCTACAAGAGGTAATTAACTAATTATACGGAGCATGACACAATGTTGCAACTCAAGAAACGGCACCTGAAGTCTTTTTTCTTTTTTCTACAAAATAAAATCACATGTTTTTTGGTTGTTGATGTTTTTCTCCGTGCATTCTAATTTTGCAAATTTGAAAAATAACAGTTTTCAAATGGGGATTGCTTTGATTGAAAAAGCCTATTGGAGGTGAAAGAAAAGTACTAATCATATTCTACAGATTTAGTCTAGTTGATGTTTCTGGTGCTACTCGCCTCTTGTGCTGTGTTAAGAGCAGCGACTTAAAACAAACGTCGATGAATGCAGATTGCAGAGTAAGCATATGCAGATTCCACAAAAAGATCGATAGCAGCGTCAAAGAGTTGGGTAACGGTAAGCAAGATACATCCAGCCTTGTTTTCAAATTAGTTGACTTGAGTTGGTTTAACTTCCAACGTTTGAACGATATGGGTAACAATGTGGACGGACTCTAAGACTGGCGTCTGCCAGTTTTATGTGCTCGAGATAGGGCTCATGTCTCAACCGGTCACATCAAACTGACACTGACCGCACAACTTACAAGGGACGAAATTGGACAAATTAATTTTTCTAGAGTCTATCTAAAAATCTGTCGTGGCAACCTTGATCTGTAATCAAGAAGCAGCACTCGTTACTAACAATCTTGATTTACCAATTTGTAATTGTAAAAATCTTATGGTATAGCCAGTCTAGCTAGAAAAACGTATAACCAGCAAACCATACAAGCACCTGTAAGCAGTGTGGCGGTAATAATTATTCACACGTTTTAAGAATGCCATAACCTTAAAAATAGATTTTAAAAAGGTATATCTCGACCTTGCAATAAAGATCGTGACATAACCCCATTCACCGATGTCTAAAGATAATTTGTGATCATGTTATGGTGATATTAAAATTCTAGAAAATTAATTCTTTTGTAAAATTTCATATTTTTGTTTGTATTTATGATAGAAATATGGAAAGGGAATCACGCTTTTGGTGGAAAATATTAACGCACTTTATTCCTCTTTCAACAGCTAAGGAGAGCAATAACGATGATGGAATGGCCAGCCTTCTAGACTGGATCGGTCCATGTGAAAGTGCTTTTGACAACTCTAGTGAAGAATACGCCCCTAGCGATAGTTGAGATATCATGATGAGCAATCAACATGATCTGGCAAAAAGAGAAAAACGGCCGCCAAGAAAGGAAGCAAAAACTACAGGATATTTGCAGACAATTCCTTTTCAAGTTTGAAGCTTGTAAAAACTTTGAAGGCCGGGGGATACTGGTGTGTTGTAACTGTGAGGGAAACCAGGCTTCAAGACAGTTTTATCGCTTTTGCGTTTGATTTATATTCCTAATCGTATAAGCTTTAAGAAAATGCAACCACATGCTGTTAATTGGTTTTAAAAAACCATTGAGTTTCTTAGAAAAGTGCTAATTGTATCCTATTATTTCATAAATTAACCAAACATTTTTACAAACCGGTGCAGTGTGCGCTTTATATTAAAATTCGCGCGCTCTAAAAAATTTATTGCTTAGGCAGATGCGTTTATAACCAAAACTTCGGATTTTTATACTTCGTTCGATGGCTAAGAGTTTTCTTCTCAATTTTCAGATCAATACGCTCTAACGAGAAAAATGTAGAGTGTTTGTATAACTTAAAGATTAATCCCACGTAAATCTATGACACTTAACTAACGCATCGCACATTTTAGTAGACATTTCCGTCCCCCGCTGAAAGGCTTTTACCATAACAACTTTGGGCTTATCTCCATTTTGATAAGAGTAATATTATTATTGATAATGTATTATTATTATTATTATTATTATTATTATTATTATTATTATTATTATTATTATTATTATTACTATCATTATTATTATTA
>RQTK01000366.1:42229-55087 GCA_003991915.1 Elysia chlorotica | reverse complement strand
ATATATATATATATATATCTGTACTTTTCCGGCTCTTCTCCAATCGCTTTTTCTCTCGGTATCTCTCTCTATCTACCTGTCTGTCTCTCTGTTTCTGTCTCTCTATTTATCTTTGTCTGCTGTTTCTGTCTCTCTGTCTGTTAGTCAGTTTGTCTGTCTGTCTGTCTGTCTGTCTGTCTGTCTGTCTGCTGTCTCTCTCTCTCTCTCTCTCTCTCTCTCTCTCTCTCTCTCTCTCTCTGTTTTAACCCCCCAATTTGTTCCGGAATAACTCGAAACTTTTAGATTTGTCGAAAAAAAGACTTTTCGGACGGAGTAGTATTGATTGCACAGCAGTGAAGAGAATAGTAAAAAAAAAAAAACACATGACGTTATTAGATATTTCCCCTCAAGCCCAAGGCTAAAAAAAATACCAGTGTTGCATGAGGTAATTTGGCGGGTACAGAAGGCTTTGATCTTTGATTAATTTTACACCCCCGAGGTTGTCCAAAGATTCACGTGTGAATTAGTTTCGGTTTAGTTTCTTGGTTTTCCAAATATAATGCCTATCGTCAGATTTGGCTTTATCGCAAACAGGTCCCAACACTAATGTCTGACAACTTCACCTGCTGTCAGCTTTGGCTTTATCGCAAACAGGTCCCAATACTAAAGTCTGATAACTTCACCTGCAGCTACCAAGAAACAGAGCGACAATAGCAGACATTCTATCTCAGAGGTCACCATTGACAACGATTCGTCTGCCGCTTGTTTTCCCGGCGCACGGTAGATGTGCAAACATTCTGCTAAAGAAGGAGAAAATATTATTGTGCGCTGACAGTTTCAAAAAATGCTCCCGTAGAGGCTCAATTCAACTATGGCAAACAGAGACAAAGATATAATTAAAATTTGCTCCCTCAATACAAGAGGATTAGGTAACTCTAAGAAACGCCGTGACGTATTTCAGTACTTACGGAATAAGAACTACTCAATTATATGCCTACAAGATACACATTTTACAAAGGCTCGAGAGAAATTGATTGAGGTAGAATTGGGATATAGGTGGGGGGTTTTCAGCCAATCCAAGAGTTATAGCTATTTAAATTTAAATTTTAAATACTCGTTTTTTCTTTTCTTTTTATTGTTGCAGATATCTCCTTTTTTTATCTGCTATTACCTAGGTGGTTTGTTAAAGCGCTTAAAATGATCTTTTAGTTGAATGCTAAGATTACCATGTCTTAAAAACCATACTTTGTGGATACGCCACAGTAACCAATTTGGAAAATATTGCTCTACAGAAAAGATTAGAGGTGTTCAATACAACAGGTACTTTAACCCTAAGCCCACAGTTACCACCAGCAAAATTGTGGTCGTTGCAAGACAAACATAATAAGCATGTACCAACTACTGCTGATGATAGGAAATACATGCTGAAAGAAATTCAATTTTTTTATAAGTGTGGCACGTTGTTATGGGAACTGCTGCCATTATGAAAGCTGGAAATACTCCAATATGGACAAGTCAAGGGGAAAAGCAAGTGATCATTGCAAATATAAAAATCCACAGGGATAAGCAAGGATTATTGCAAAAATACCATCGCTGTGATTGTTTTCTACTGTTCTCGTCCAAAGGTTTATCATTTACACTTTGTGTCATACGATGCGGGCTCTTCAATGTAGTGTTTTTTTCAATAAAACAGCAGACTTTCTGATTTTTTAAAGAATGTTTGCCATTTTTTTTACAAGTATAAAGAGTATAAATAAAAATTGATTCATCTTAATTAGGTTTGCGATCATGTCTTGATACAGCATCTTATCGGACTGCATTCGAACACGACAGTGATCAAGATCACATAACTGGCGCAGGGCAGTAGGCATTGGAGAGAGTTCACATCACAGATCGTGAGAGCTGCCCATGTACCACAGGCAAAGAACTGGTCAGATAAGCTAAGTTCGTTTAGAAATACTATCATAAAGGTCTAGTGAATGGTAGTTTGTGTTTTCGTGCTCTTGATTTCACATCTTTTCTTCTTTTTTTTTTCTAGTAACTGGCCAAGGCCTGGCATACCAAATAAAGATTCGTTCATTCATTTGTCACCAGAAAACGCCAAGATCCCAAGACGCCTACTCGCTAGATGTGGATATAGGAGACAATGCCCACTTGTCCTTTAGGTCACTAATCCATGCATGGGACCCAGATGGCAAAGCCAAGTCGATCAGGAGAAGGTGAGCAAGCTAGCCAGACCAGACTATACGGTCGTTACACAAGTCTTTGATTTGACGTCATTTCCTAAACGAGTGCTGGTCAAACTATATAATCCCTCGCAGACAAACTCACTTTGCTACTAAATACATGTATAAGTTGACCAAACCAACCAATTCAGAACGGGTAGACGATAAATTGACTGAGAATTGGTCAGCGAGACAAGATATTAGGTTGGGTGTCACAGCGTTTGTTCTGACGTCAACTTGTACTACAGCTGTGCTTAGCCCTACATACTTCCTTACAGACATTCTGGATTTGCTGCTAAAAATAAAACAACAAACTGTGGCCATTAGGAAGGAGGGAACAGGTGGTACCACAAGGAATCATTAACACATTAGCGACGGTCCAGTAATTTAGTGAACATTTCCACACACAGATAGAGACAGAGGGAAGAGAGAAAGAGAGAGAAAGAAAGAGAGAGAGAGAGAGAGAGAGAGAGACAGACAGACAGAGAGACAGACAGACAGACAGACAGACAGACAGACAGACAGACAGACAGAGACAAAGTCAGACAGGAAGAGACAGAGAGAGACAGAGACAGATGCAGAGAGAGAGAGAGAGGCAGACAGACAGACAGACAGACAGACAGACAGACAATCAGACGATAGAGACACACAAAGACAGAGGCAGAGAAACAGACAGACACAGACATAGACAGACAGAAAGAAAAAGAAAGAGACAGTAAGAGAGAGAGAGAGAGAGAGAGAGAGAGAGAGAGAGAGCAAAAAGGAGAAGGGATACTTTCGGCTTAGAGTTGCAGGCTACTTAAATAGGTTAGTGTACCCCATTTTGTGAATGGCTGCGCAAAAATAGTCTCATGGTTTAGTCTAACCTAATTTCTACGATTGTAGTTAAATCAGATGTTCATTATATTTGGTAACATCCTCATAAGTTGTTAAATAATACTGTAATTTTGCTCAGTGCATTCCTATCATTGATAGCGACCATTATAGATTTTTGATGAGTTGATTACCACAGATCTCCATAGGTTTTTGAAATATCGGTATACGTTCTCATAATAGTTACATGTTTTTCTGAAGAACTGTTAAAACACCCTACATGTTTTTTTCAAAACATTGATGGTAAACACACTTGCGATGTCTATCTCTACATATAAGTAAATGTCCTCCTATTTTCTTTTTTTTTTACATCTTCATGGTTTTTGGATTTCGCTTTAATCAGCATGTATCTTTTTTTTACAATTTTAAATATCATCATTGCGTCTGCTCCTAAAAAGTAAATTCTCCCACGTACATAGACAGAAAGGGTCCCGAACTATACGCAATCGATAACTGTTCCATAGCGTATGGCGAGATTTCATCATCATAAATATAGATTCTATACTTCTAGCGATGTAATAAAAAGGAATGATCGCTCCAGACACGGTTTTCCCAACACTAGCCATAAACAACTCTAACCTAAGCAATAGTTGGTAAGGCTAATGTGGAAACGTAAGTTACAAACCTTTGGGTTAAAAAAAACTGTTTTGGCGTAATCGTAAAGAATGTGTAGCGCAAGGAGAATAAAAGTGGATTATGTATTGTATATGCGCAGTATATAACTATATAGACCTACCACCCATCGCAAGGAGAATAAAAGTGGGTTATGTATTGCACATGTGCAGAATTTAACAATAGGCCTACCACCCTATGACATTATAAAGCAAACAATAAAGGTTCACATAACTACCCACTTGTAAATACATGTAAAATATATCGTTTGGTGATATCCAAAATATTTACGTTTTCAATATTCCTCCAGCAACCCCATATGGAAACGGAGATAATAGATAAGATTTGAACCTGGAAACTTCCATTTAATAGTGAAGAACACAACCAACTGATCTGTCTGGCGACCATATGAATTTCGGTGTAAAACTTACAAAGGTGCTCATTTTAATCTTCTTCATACTCTCTATTTCTCAGCCAGATGACTATAGTTAATATTGTCTC
Organism: Elysia chlorotica; assembly: GCA_003991915.1. Taxonomy (NCBI): domain Eukaryota; kingdom Metazoa; phylum Mollusca; class Gastropoda; family Plakobranchidae; genus Elysia; species Elysia chlorotica. The sequence continues at coordinate 50,897 of RQTK01000366.1, read as the reverse complement.
GCCATCCCTCGATTTCTCAGTTGACTATAATTGTTATTGACTTGCCATCATGTCCATCTTTTATCTAATACCCCCCCCCCTGTCCAACTTCTCATCTTTTATCTAATAACCCCCCCCCCCTCTCTCTCTCTCCCCACCAATTACAGATCAAACCGCAGACTTGTTATTCCCAGATTTGCCACAGACTTAGGCAACTTAAAAGAAACGGTGTGATCTCGAAGTGGGTCTCAGAGGGGCCGAATTAATTTACTATTGATCTCGCCCACCCTTGCTAGAGATCCTCAAAGCCGGATGCAGAGATGGGGCACTGGGGTATATTGATATGATCTGAAGAAAAAATGAATTTAAAATAATCGATAATAGAATAAATATTTGTTTAGCTACATCCTTGATCATTTTTGGGGTTACTTTTTATTTTCTTCCTTGTCTGTTGTTGTTTTGGTTGGGGGTTTTTTCGGAGTAGCTAAGTAGGAAAATGTATCATGTTAAAAGAAAAAGAACATCATTTTGTCTTCATCATTATTTGAGCAACAGTGCTATGTTTTGATTAGTATGCTTGGGTTATTTTCCTATTCTTTATTGATTTGAGTTTCTTTTGATCTATTCTGTTGTTTTTTTATTATTTGCTTTATGTATGCTTGTTGTTTTTTTGTTTTGTTTTTGCTGGGGTTTTTTTTTGGTTGCTTTGTGTGTGTGTGGGGGGGGGGTGGGGGTCATGTATATTTGCTTTCCACGTCACTCCAAGAAAGCTGATGGTTCCATGGTTCAGGTTAAAATCTATATTGTTTGTCCACTGCACATGCCAGAAAAGGCTCTAAGTAAAAACATCTTTGCCTACAAAACTTTCTAAAAAAAACCAGGAAAAGCTATTTACGTCCCGGTGGATTTCACTTGGTTTACGACTCCATGCATTTTCTTTATCGATTGCCTTTCCCTTACATTCCGATCTATATATTGACAAATTAAAAACGAAGGCTCCACGTTTTGAATCATGTAAATATTACTTCGAAAATCGAATTATAAACGTTTAAAGATTGATAATTATGCTTACATTCTGGTAATCATAATAGTTAATTGATTCCAATTATTATCATAATGTTCATTACAAACACGTAATATGTTATTGAGGTACTTATGATGCGGCCGCTGCTCTTAATATTGTTGCTGGGAATGTTGTTTTGTTTTCTTTCTTTTTAAGTTTGTTGTTGTTGTTTTGTTTTGTTGTTTTGTTGTTTGCTTGTTTTTGCTTCTTTGCTTGTTTGTTTTGTTGTTTGGAAGAAGAGAGCATTCTTTTTGTAAGTGTGTCCTACATGGACTTGAAAACACTGGTTTAGACGGTCCTTAAACCGACGCCTTCCTTCCTATTGATACTTTTCGTAATGAAAGCTCCGTTACAAAATACAATTCCCGACGAATCTGGTCTAAAACTGGAGTCAATGTTGCACCCCTCCCCATCAATCAAGTCCGTTTCTTTTTCCGTCCCCTCTAGACACAGCAAACTTCATCCACGGTTTGTATGACTTCGTCCCCGGCTAAAAGATTTTCACAATTTCGCCTGGCAGGGTAGTCCAATTAAGTTAGTGAGGTTGGGCCCATTTCTCACTAGAGGGAAAAAAGTTGAGTTGGGTATCGTAGTGGACTTCGGTGGGTTTTCACTTTCACCATAACTTTTTATAAAAGAAAATACAATAATATAAACATGTGTCTTTCTCTTTCTCTGTCTCTCGTTCTCTCTCTTTATCTCTGTGTATCTTTGTCTGTCTGTCTCTTACTTTCTTTCTCTCTGCCTATCTGTCTATCCCTAAATCGTTTTGTGTTTGCTGGCTTGGTTCTAAATCATCGTGTCCTTATGTTTCGCTTTCATCTCATAAGCTATCTATACATGTTAATCTCCCTGCTTTTCATCGGATTTTTTATCTAAAGAACAGTCTTTTTTTATCGTCTTCTCGATCTATCCATCTAATAATTTTCTGTCCACCACATCTCGCTCTCTTAAGTGCTTTCCTTTTTTTTTCTCCTGAGGTTTGAACTCATCTTTTGGTTTAAGGTCTGTTGTTACCACAGGCAAACCACTTCAAATCCGCCAGGCAGTTTACAAGACCCATGCAAACAAATAAATTGAAAAAGATAATTTCGTCAAAAAATGTAGGACTGAAGTCGGGATTTAGTATGCTTTCAGATAGAGGGTAAAAGAATCATTTTATTCATCTAATTGTGTTGTTACATTGTCAACTTAAAAAGCTCTTACACTCAGCTTAATAGAGATCGAATTAATCACAATCAGTTTTGCATAGAAAAGATACGTGGAAAGTGAGTGAGTTTGTTTTTACGCCAGTGATACCAAAAGCTGAAGATATCTATGAGGAAATGCTGTTGTCAGGGCTTTCCTAGAGCAACTAATGATACAAGTTTCTTGATTACCAAGTATCCTCTTAATACAAAAAATAAAAAAGTGTTTAAGCTCCAAGGTCATAGCTAATAAAAAAAAATTAAAGGGAGGTAATATTCGTATCAGTTCCTCCTCTTATCGAACTCGTCTCCCTTTATTTTCGGGCCATCTCAAAAGTCTAGGAGACCATGACTAATATATCCACTTCGGGAACAAACAGTCCTTCGAGACTTGGTAGTCGGTGACGTGACACCCGAGGTAAAAAACAAAGTTCAATTTGGGTAATATTTGTGGACAAGAGGATGACGTAAAATAGAGGTGCTTTCTTTACGCCTCTCTTTATCTCGTTACGTCTGTCTGTCTGTCCACTCCATTACTTTTCTGTCCCTGTCTCTCTCTCTCTCTCTCTCTCTCTCTCTCTCTCTCTCTCTCTCTCTCTCTCTCTCTCTCTCTCTCTCTCTCTCTCTCTCTCTCTCTCTCTCTCTCTCTCTCTTCTCTCTCTCTCTCTCTCTCTCTCTCTCTCTCTCTCACCCCCTTCATTAGCCTCCATCTTTTCGCTGAGACCTTTAAAAAGTGTGACGGGGAGCTATATCTGGGGCACAGGGGCCCTAATCATGTTCTATCGAGCGACATTTCCAGGGGAAACAACTCTTCACAAGGCATGTTGTTTGCGCATGGCACTGGATAAACACTCGCGTGTGATTGGGCTAGAGGCCCGAAAGGTTGATTGCCAAAAAGCTCTCTATCTCCACAGTTTTATATGTTGTTGTTTGTTTTGTTTTTTGGTCTTTTTGTTGTTGTTTTTTTTAATTTTGGGGTGATGGTTTGTTTGTTGTTGTTTTGTTTTTTTGGGGGGTAGATATTTTTTGGAGGGGTGTTTGTTTTGTTTTGTTTTAAGGGTGCAGGGTAGTCAGCAGTGCACTGACGAGCAGAAAGGTCCTAGGTTCGAATCTTATAGAGCACCGCCCGAGTCTCTGGGTCGGATTCTCTAATGATCTAAGGCAAGTAAAGCTAATCGGGTTATTAATTTTTACTCGCTGCTTACATTTTTCGCATTGAGAAGAAAAAATAGCAAGGTAAATAATTTTTCATGCTGGCATTTTCTCTATATGTTACAATGCGTGTACTTTTAAAAATAACTCGATCAATGACATGGTGCGTAAAAAAAATGGCCATGAGCATTTAATGAATTAAACCATACCAAGATAATGTTGTCAGAGAACCAAAGGGCGATAAACCGTACGGTAATGCGTGATCTTCTCTGTGTCCCTCAGGTTTTCTAAACGGAGCTAGTGTAAACAAGCTCAGATTTGACCCACGGACCTTGGACCCCGCTGCCTGTCAGTTGGAAGCATTAGCGACTGAGCGTTGGTGCTAGTTCCTATATCACAGCTTTAAATACTCTCAACCAAAGTGTATGTCTTTCACGTGTTGCAACCTTACGACATGGTGGTAATAGAAGTCACATAATTGTGGAGCGTTGATTCAATCCGATTGCATTTTCTAAATTTTCTATCTTTCCTCCTATGGGTTACATTTCGAGCTAATTATTGGTTTAGGGGTTTATCTTGTTTATTATATTTCATTATATTCATACATGTAAAACTTCAGATCGTGAGACCTAGAATCTTCTTTCTCAGTCTATGTATTCGTATGACTACCTTGTCTTTGTTTTAAAAATGTTATGTATCTTTAAAGAAAGGCAGTGGTCTATACAATGGTCAAACAAATCTACATTCCAACTACACTTTCCAATTCCGGGAGCGATGTCTCTGTGGCTTCCTGGTTATTGCTTATGAATAAACTTGACCTTGGGTCTATAAATTAATCCAGTAGAGACGGGCCAACCCTTCAGCTTCCTAAGTACAGGCCCAATCGTGCGGCCTGTGGTATGCGACCGGGGGGAGTATTGATCCTCCCAAATACAGCCACACAGAGGCAGGCGCAGAGTAGGGAACAGCAACTCGCAGGGCGCAAATTTAGGCAAGGAGATTTTTAGAGAGGAAAACATGGGGAAAGGGATTTTGTGAGGCGAGCGCACACGGGGGGGGGGGGGGGGGGTGTCGGCGGTCGGTACAGAAGAGACAAACGAACAGGCAGTAAATTAGCATCAAGGCGAAATGATGAAACGGTGACCTAGTATAGGTTCCAATGGCATAATAATTGACAGAGTCAGAGAAACTACACAGAGAGAGGTGTGGGGGGGGGGGGGGGGGGGGGGGGGAGACAACAACAACAACAACAACAACAACAACAACAACAACAACAACAACAACAACAACAACATAAACAGCAACAATAACAACACACAGTAACCAATGTTGATAATTTGAGTTTTTTATGCTTGAGCCCTTGTTCATTTTACCACAAATCCATGGGTCAAGCTGCCCCTCTCTAAATCATTCAACACCGAGACAGTATAAAAAATTAATAACTCGCAAGAGAGAAGGAATCCCAAAATGAAATGGAAATGAAGCATTTTTGTCTTTTTTTTTATTTTTCTATCACTCTATTTTACTCTCTCAGGTTCCAACTGACGCACAAACTCTTTCTCTCTCTCTCTCTCTCTCTCTCTCTCTCTCTCTCTCTCTCTCTCTCGTTGTTGTTGTTGTTGTTGTATTGGTGGTTTTTTGTGGGTATTTTTGTTGGAGGGGTAGGGTAACGAGGTGGGGTGGGGTGGGAGTGGGAAATAAGAGATAGGTTTAAGAACCTATTGTTTGAATTTAACGTCATAGAAATCAAATTTGAGGTATTTTTTGCAGGCGCTATTCAGAGTCTTCATTGGAATGCCAGTTTTGCTCGGAAAGAGGTAAAATAGTAGGACCTGATCAAATTTTTTTTAATTAACATCTTCTTTTTAATATGGGCAAGTATGCAGTGAGTCCCAGGAAGAACGCTGAAAACACTACAAATATTTTCATTGGATATAGGTTGCACGCTGGATGGGTCAAGATCATAAATAAATATATCAGTTTACTATTTTTTAATTAATTTATAAGGACATTGCAGCATGATACGTCATGCAATAGCTACTTGAATAATGCACAGAGAGACAGAGAGAGAGAGAGAGAGAGAGAGAGAGAGAGAGAGAGAGAGAATGCTTTCCCATCTTAGAAATGTATAATTATTTTAAAAACGACATAAGGTTAAGTAGTTTTTAAAGTTATTTCAATAACAAGTGTGCTGTTGCAATTGAAGTAACTGAAGACGAATTGTGAAGAATGCATAGCGCACATGGGTAAATAATTAAAGAAAAACTTTACTAACAGCATTACATGTCAACAATTTAAAGCAATAGGGCACCAATATATCATGGCAGAAAAAATTAAGCCTGAACATAAAATTCACTGATCTAATTTAATCGATTTAAAGAAACAAGAAACTATAGCATGAAAAATACCTGCATTATTTACAGTAAGGATAGTGACAGCCCCTAAATATTGAATGAAAAAAAAACAACCAGATGAGCTCTGACTTCAGCATAGAATGATTGTAACAAAACTATGCCAAAAATGTAAAGTGTGCTGAATTACAGACAGCTGTGATGTGAGCCAGGCACAGTCCAGTTTCAAAGTGTCACTTCAAAAAAAAATTTCTGCAAGAGAGAACTTAGACTACAATTCTTTTTCCCAAAAACTGGACAAGAATGGACTAACTCCCCCACCCCCACCCCATCAGGCTGTGGCAACCCTAAGTGCCAAAGCCTTCCGAGAGAGATCAAAGAATATTTTTTCTTAAATGTATATAATTCAAAACCACAAACATATTCACAAGCCTGTGAACAAAACCTGGAAGAAATCAAATCGCCTATGCTAATATTTTCGATAAGTTGAATTTGAGCAGTAATACCAAAGAAGAAAAGAAGAAGAAAAAGAAGAAGAAGAAGAAGAAGAAGAAGAAGAAGAAGAAGAAGAAGAAGAAGAAGAAGAAGAAGAAGAAGAAGAAGAAGAAGAAGAAGAAGAAGAAGAAGAAGAAAAACAAAAGAATCTAGATCTAGATCAAAACCCATTCTAGTACAGATCAGTACAGGGCAGAAAACACACAAGGAGGCAAATACCCAATTCAATTCCAATCAATATTTATGTAGCCTACTTAAAACGTAGAATGTCGTTTTATCTAGAAAATAAGACCAGGAATCTAGATCTAGATATGCCTAGACCCGTAGATCTAAATGTGGAATAATATTGTACTGTATTTATATGAAATTGATAGACAAATAGATATAGATCTACCTTGACAGTACGGCCTAGAAATTTAGATTTAGATTCTAGATCTAAATCTATTGATAATAACAATCTTGTTCCAGATACAAGCTCAGTAGCCAAAGATTATGCAACGATCATAACAACAAGGACAGAATCGCAGATATTAAAAGAAAAGAAATGTATGCTAATATTTTACAGACATGCATACTTTCTAGGTCTAATCTAGACGTACAATTTTATGGTTGAAACTTACCTGTGCGTACTTTCAGCATCTTCTCGAAGTAAGCTGCGGCGAACTCGTGAATATTGTCTGGTTGAGACCGCAAAACTTCCCTTGCTAGACATTCAAGTATGTTTTGGAATCCCTTAGGGACCCTCAACTTTGTGTTTGAAAACGGAACAGCCATTTTGGAGGAAGATAGATCTAGGCCTTGTTTTATTGTACACTGTGTTCTTGTTATACTATAGCCACAGAAAAAAATGTAACGACAGTTTGTACACAACCGGAGCACGTAGCAACGGTTTTATAGTCGCGCGGTAAAGGTGATTTCGCACAAAAGTTTATAAATAAATGTTCATGTTAAAAATTGTAATTAAAAAAAAAACAATAATTATTTTTTTTCGAGATTATGAAAATTGGTTGATAATTTTGATGTGTTTTTTAAATTTTTTGTATTACCATTATTTTAGCAGATATAAAAATAGATCTTCGTAGGTCACAGGTCACACTCACACCCTAGATCCGGTGAACCAGTTTCTTTTTCCAGACACATTTAATTTTTTTTATTCAATGAAAATTTTGATACATCTAGCATAATAAAAAAAAACCTATCGCCTAATTAATTAAAAATTATATAGAAACCCGACACCGTCTGAGCACATACGAGTTAAGGTAGTTCCAAAGAGGTAAAGCATACTTTTTGTTATTGTTTTAAGGAAGTATTTCACCATGTGCGTTCTTCCTCTGACACTAGTTTTCAAGCCAACACCCTCTCTCTCTCTGTTATGCTTAGGATTGGCTCTCCGTCATTTCTGAAGTCGTTTACCTTTGAGTACCAAGCTCCAAACTTACGCACGCAGATGAATGCATGGCTCACCTGGGCAGTCCAAACTCACTTTTTTATTTATTTTTTATTTCCTTTTTTTTTCCCTATCTGTAGGCTACCTGTAGCCTACCTGTAGTTATAGGCCTATCTGGCTGAGTGCATTAGCTTGCATCCCTGGCTAGAGTGGTGAGTCATTTGAATAAATATTTTTTTTATTTGTTTCATTCTTATGCAAAGTTTATCAATTAATGAAAATCATTACTTCATTCGGGTTGGGTGTATGGTGCAAATGTTGATGTGCATGGCAACAGCTTTTCTCTATCGTCATGGAATATGTTCTTGTTTTCATCGTCTTCATCATCATCATCATCATCATCATCATCATCATCATCATCATCATCATCATCATCATCATCATCATCATCATCATCATCATCATCATCATCATCATCATCATCATCATCATCATCATCATCATCAACAGCTGCTGCAGCAAGATGATCATTATAACCATTATGATCTCAACGACAGCAACAAAAACATCGATATCATCATTATAGTTTTAGTATGCTATTATTAATACCATTGCGCTACTAAGAGTATTTGGTCTATAGCTTTATAGCCTCCTGCGCCAGTTTCTACATAACAATACATGATTGGTAGACTAGACAGACATAGAAATAAAAACATGGTAAAATGGTGAGGCAAAAAGAAGAAGAAAAACGAGTTTAGATGGGACACAGATTGACTGATAGAATACAACCTAAAGAAAATATCATCTTTCAAAATTTAAAGTGAAGCACTTTGTCGAGAAAACTAGACACAATCGGAGGGAGAGTGTAGAGATAGATAGGATAGATAGATAGATAGATAGATAGATAGATAGATAGATAGATAGATAGATAGATAGATAGATAGATAGATAGATAGATAGATAGATAGATAGATAGATAGATAGATAGATAGATAGATAGATAGATAGATAGATAGATAGATAGATAGATAGATAGATAGATAGATAGATAGAT